>VDFB02047230.1:473064679-473168154 GCA_007258455.2 Sequoia sempervirens
TAGTATAAATGTGGTAAGACTAGGTATTATCATCATGATTGAGTGCGCCCTCTCCCATAATAATTTTTTTTATTTTGCACCCCGTACTACTGGACCCTCTCCCCTAATAATTTTTAATTTTTTTTATTTTGTAGAGGGACAATTTCGCATGGCCGTAGATCAATCGTCGTGTGATCTTAGCCGTTCCCCACCATCCCGCGATGACCCCACTAGTTGATCGTGATAGCACGAGCGAGCGCCATGTGTATTGGTACCTCTCCCTTAATAAATGTTTTTATTTTGCACAGGGACAAGTTCGCATAGCCATAGATCAATCATCATGTGATCTCAGCTATTCCCCGCCATCCCGTGATGACCCCACTAGTTGATCGTGATATCATGTGCGAGCACCACGTGTCTCATTTGGTGAAGCCAAAGGAATGATAAATAATCTGATGCGTCTTTAATACATTATGCCGCGGGTTACTAAAACAGTTATAAGATGCACGTGTTTTAAATCAACAGAGATGTTATAATCTTGATAGAAAGGTGCTCGATGGTTAATAACAAGGCTAGCGACTGTGTTGAATGAACAATATTTTTGATGGTTGAGATCCATGGTTTCCCGCCATTATGTGATCAAAAGTTGTGAGGTCTTTATTGATTGTGATATCACGGGTGAGCACCATGTGTCTCATCCGGTGAAGCCAAAGGAATGATAAATACTTTGATGTGTCTTTAATACATTATGCCATGGGTTACTAAAGCAATTATAAGATGCACGTGTTTTAAATCAACGGAGATGTTATAATCTTGGTAGAAAAGTGTTCAATGGTTAATAACAAGGCTGGTGACTGTGTTGAACAAACAAGATTGCCGATGGTTGAGATCCATGGTTGCTCGCCATCTTGTGATCAAAAGTTGTGATTTCTTTATTGATTACGATATCACGGGAAGGTGCCACATGGATCTCCTTGGCAATGAGTAGTATGGTAAAAAATTGATATATTTATTTTATTTTATTTATTAAATACTTACTAGCATATATATTATTTATTAATAATATATAAAAAATATGCCGAGAGATATCCTTTTGATGCGTCTATTGTACTATTATAAAATAGGTGCCTCGAAAAAGATATCTCTTGGCGTATTTTGTATATATTAATAAATAATATATATATGCTAGTAGCATTTGTAGCACAACATGAAAGACAAGATTAGAATTACTTTTAGTTATAGAATTATAATCCTAACCCTTCTAATTTTTAAAATCCATAAAATATTTATTATCTATTTAGTTTTACTAATTATCTAATACAATTAAATTAAATTAAATTAAATTTCATTTTAAATTAATTAAATAATTATTAATTAATTTTAGAATAAATTAACAAATAAGATCTATATAAAATCAACTTTTCTATTTTTTCTTTTGTGTCCAAATCATTTCATTTTCAAAATTATACCAAATTAGATATCATAATTAAAACACAAAAATTATTCTATTCTAATCCTAACCCTATTTGACTCTAACCCTTATCTAATTGAACACTAAATCTAATTGTAATTGACCACTAAGCATAATTGAATTCTACCCCTAACCCTAACCCTAACTCTAACTAAACCCTAAACCTAACTCTAATCAAACCCTAACCCAAACCTACTTGATTCATAATCCCAACCCTAACCCAAACCCTAATTGAACTTTAAAACTAACCTTAATTAAGTATTAACCCTAATTGAACATTTATTGAACAATAGTCCTAATTGTACCATAACCCTAACTTTGAACTACAGTTGAACTCTAATCCTAACCCTAACACTAATTCTTATCCTAATTGAACCTTAACCCCAACCCTAACCTTAACCTTGACCCTATTTGAACTCTTATTGAATTCATAACCTTAATTAAACCCCAACCTTATCCTCAATCCTAACCCAAATTGAACATTAATTGAACCCTAAACCTAACCCTAAGTGAACACTAATCCTAATTGAACTCTAACTTTTTAGTTGAAAATATTAAAGTGCCTTAGATTTTCCCATTCACCATCATTTATCATTCAATTCCTAATAGAAATCCAAAAATTTATACTTTTATAATGTTTTAATAGACACCTAATATTAAGGGTTTAGATTTTAAGGGTTAAGGGTTTAAGGGTTTAGAGTTTAAGGGTTAAGGGTTTAAGGTTTAGGGTTAAGGGTAGAGGAGAGAGAGATAGAGAGAGTGAGTTGAGAGTGAGAGGGTAGAGGGTAGAGGGTTTAAGGGTTATGGGTATAGGGGAGAGAGATAGAGGGATTCAATGAGAGAGAGAGGGAGGGAGTGGGAGAGAGATAGAGAGTAGAGGGTTAAGGGTAGAGGGTAGAAGGTAGAGGGTTAAGGGTAGAGGGGAGGGGGATAAGAGTGAGTGAGTGAGAGAGAGGCAGAAGGGGTAGGAGGGTGAGACTTGAGAGAGAGGGAAAGATGGAGTGGGAGAGAGATAAAGGGTAGAGGGTTAAACATAGAGGGTAGAGAGTTTAAGGGTTAAGGGTTTAGGTTTAAATGTAGAGGGTAGAAGGTAGAGGGTTAAGGGTAGATGGGAGGGAGATAAGAGTGAGAGAGAGAGAGAGAGACCTGAGAGAGGGAGAGGGGGTAGTAGGGTGAGACTTGAGAGAGAGGGAAAGAGAGAGGGAGTGGGAGAGAGATAAGGGGTAGAGAGTTAAACGTAGAGGGTAGAGGGTTTAAGTGTTTAGAGTTTAAGGGTTAAGGGTTTAGGGTGTAAGGGTAGAGGGGAGACACATAGAGGGAGTGAGTGAGAGATAGAGAGAGACCTAAAAGAGGGAGAGGGGGTAGGAGGGTTGAGATTTGAGAGAGAGAGAGGATAGAGGGTAGAGAGTTTAAGGGTTTAGGGTTATGGGCAGAGGGGAGAGAGATAGAGGGATTCAGTGAGAGAGAGGAGGGAGTGGGAGATAGATAGTGAGTACATAGAGGGTTAAGGGTAGAGGGGAGGGAGATAAGAGTGAGTGAGAGAGAGAGAGAGAGACCTGAGAGAGGGAGAGGGGGTAGGAGGGTGAGACTTGAGAGAGAGAGAGGGTAGAGGGTAGACGGGAGAGAGATAGAGGGATTCAGTGAGAGAGAGAGGGAGGGAGTGAGAGAGAGATAGAGAGTACATAGATGGTTAAGGGTAGAGGGTAGAGGGTTTAAGGGTTAAGGGTTTAGGGTTAAGGGGAGAGAGATAGAGGGAGTGAGTGAGTGAGAGAAAGACCTCAGAGAGGGAGAGGGGTAGGATATTGAAGATACGAGAGAGAGAGAGAGAGAGAGAGAGAGAGAGAGAGAGAGAGAGAGAGAGAGAGAGAGAGAGAGGGGAGTGAGAGATAGAGGGAGGAGGCTAAGGGTAGAGGGTAGATGGTTTAAGGTTTAGGGGTTAAGGGTGAGGGAGAGAGACAGAGGAGGAGGACAGAGAAAAGACCCAAGAGAGGGAGAAGGGCAGGAGGGAGAGACTATAGAGGGAGTGAGTGAGGAGAGAGAGACCTGAGAGGAGTGAGTCAATGGAGAAAGAGAGAAACCCCGAGAGACTTGAGATAGAGTGAGTGGGAGGAGTGAGAGAGAGACCCGAGAGAGGGAGTGTTACTAAGAGGGAGAGACTTGGAGAGAGAGATAAAGGAAGGAGGTTATGTAGAGGTGAAGGTTTAGGGTTTATGGTTAAGGGAGAGAGAGGAGGGAGGAGGAGTGAGAGAGAAATGCAGAGGGAGAGGGGGTAGGATATTGAAGATGATTGAGAGAGAGAGAGGGAGGGAGTGGAAGAGAGATAGAGGGAGGGGGGTTAAGGGTAGAGGGTAGATGGTTTAAGGGTTTAAGGTTCAAGGGTTAAGGGTTTAGGGTTTCAAGTTAAGGGTAGAGGGAAGAGAGATAGAGGGAGTGAGTGAGTGAGAGAGAGAGACCTAAGAGAGGGAGAGGGGGTAGGAGGGAGAGACTTGAGATAGAGTGAATGAGTGAGTGAGAGAGAGAGACCTAAGAGAGGGAGTGGTGCTAGGAGGAGACTTACAGAGAGAGAGAGGAGGGGAGGAGAGACAGAGGAGACAGGGCTATGCAGAGGCCCATGCCTAGGGGTTAAGGGTTAAGGGTTATGGGTAGAGGGGAGAGAGATAGAGGGATCCAGTGAGAGAGAGAGGGAGGGATTGGGAGAGAGATAGAGAGTAGAGGGTTAAGGGTAGAGGGTAGAAGGTAGAGGGTTAAGGGTAGAGGGGAGTGAGATAAGAGTGAGGAGTGAGAGAGAGAGACCTAAGAGAGGTAGAAGGGGTAGGAGGGTGAGACTTGAGAGAGAGGGAAAGAGGGAGGGAGTGAGAGAAAGATACTGGCAGTAGGGTTAAATGTAGAGGTAGAGGGTTTAAGGGTTTAGAGTTTAAGGGTTAAGGGTGGTTAAGGGTTTAGGGTTTAGCTTAAGGATAGAGGGTAGATACATAGAGGGAGTGAGTGACAAATAGATAAAGGCCTAAGAGAGGGAGAGGGGGTAGGAGGGAGACTTGAGAGAGAGAGAGAGAGAGAGAGAGAGAGAGAGAGTAGAGGGTAGAGGGTAGAGGGTTTAAGGGTTTGGAGTTTAAGGGATAAGGGTTATGGGTAGAGGGGAGAGAGATAGAGAGATTCAGTCAAAGACAAAACCACAACCTTAGGATTTTTCCAATACCATAAAAGACTAGTAACATAAGAAAGGACATGAAAGGAACATAAGACAGGACAAGAAAGGACATATTCAAAAGATGCAACATACTATGTTGATATGTCCTTCAATCTTCTTAAGAAGATCCCTTATCTGTTTATAAAGGAAGTGAATTCATAGATGCATCAAGTTCAATTATGCATCTTTTAAACACTGAGGAAGCACTTCAAGTTGTTGTCAAACCCCTCTCATCATAACCCTATCGGACAGTCACACATCACATAGGAACGTGAGTTGTTAGGTCACCCACATATGTGACAGGTGCTTGTCCAATAAAGATAAAATGAGGAGACTATGTGTATTTATTACACATAACAAAAGAAGAGCAATGGTTGAATCAAGGTCATGATACAAGTACTAGGAGAGAGATAGAGGGTAAAGGGTTTATATTTTAAGGGTTAATGGTTTAAGGTATAGGGTTAAGGGTAGAGGGGAGAGAGATAGAGAGAGTAAGTGAGAGAGAGAGACCTGAGAGAGGGAGAGGGGGTAGGAGGGAGATACTTGAGAGAGAGACAGGGTAGAGGGTAGAGGGTAGATGGTTTAAGGGTTATGGGTTTAGGGTTATGGGTAGAGGGGAGTGAGTGAGTGAGAGAAAGACCTAAGAGAGGGAGAAGGGGTAGGAGGGAGAGACTTGAGATAGAGTGAGTGAGTGAGTGAGTGAGAGAGACCTCAGAGAGGGAGTGGTGCTAGGAGGGAGAGACTTGAGAGAGAGAGAGATAAAGGAAGGGAGGGTTAAGGGTAGAGGGTAGAGGGTTTAAGGGTTTAGGGTTTAGGTTTAGGGGAGAGAGATAGAGGAGGAGTGAGTGACCCATTTACATATTATTCTTTTATTCTTCCTCAGTTAAATATTTAGTTACCCATTTACCATTAGCAAAAATGACCCAAGAATTTAATAGAATGGACTACTCATATAATACCTTGCATTATGGAGCTCAATTCTCTAATATATTACTACTTATCAAATCCTTTGTAAATAATTGTAAACTTATGACTCCATTTAAGCATTTAATTGATTTTTTTGAATCAAAGCAAAAACATAGACACACAATTGAACAAATTCTCAAAAGAAGAATGACAACATCATTAAAATTTCATTTAAAATTCACTCAAATCCACATAAGGAGATAAAATATATTAGAATTATACGTTTATTCATGCTTATAAGTCATATCTGCATAAAATTTAAGATAATTTGCATATATTCATCCAAAAATCAAAATAGGCTATCTATTATATTCCTATCTTTCTACCCATATATTCAACTCAAAACCTAGCTAGAGCTTTCATCAGCTCTCTCCCTACAAATGAGCCTTGAATTACCTTTTATATGACAAGGGAGCAACAAACTTCAAGATCAAATGTAATTTCACCACAAATTTCATTTGAACAAAATCTCCATTTCATTTGAATTTCATTTCAAAACTTCCCACACGTTGAATTTGCAAAACATAGTGCAACTGGGGAAAGCTAAAGTTGTAACTACCATCAGAAAAGGGAACACAAATTGTCATCAAAATCCCCTTTGTCATTATCCATGCAAAAAAACAAGGAAACCAAATTGCCATGAAGGCACACAATTGACATCAAAATGTGCCACACATGCAAAACCAACACCACCACCAACAACAACATCATCAACACAAAATTTTACATCCCACATAACAACTTCTTATTTACCTGCCACCCTACCCTTACCAACACTCAGACCCCAATATACACACCCACTTCTAGTTGTTGCTAGAGGAGGAGAGGAAACCTCAGCCTCCTCTTCTTTCTTGTCCTTCCCCAATATGGTTCTAGTCTGTCCACTTGTGGTTTTAACAACTAATGGCACCAAAAATATCACTTCCTCATTAGATGGTAGACCATGATTGAAGTGAGGTAAATACCGATAGTAGTTGGAGTCGATCTTGGTTACATCATCAGAAGTGTTGCTCATCAGGTCAATGGGCAAGTGTTGGCATCTAGAGGAGCCATGCCTATACCTTATTTTCCTATCGACACTAGTAATAGAGCACACTGACTGCTTGCCTTTTTCATCTACCAGTTGAGTAGCAATGTCTTGGAATTACAACCTTCTACTGCATCTAGTGGGTACAAGCTTGGGCTTGTCAACCAAAGCACCTTCCTGAATAGTAGGACTGAGCTTTTGTGAGCTCAAACGAACAGACCTTACTGAATTACTGATTTTCCTTATCAGACAAGCACTCAAACTTGATTAGACTCAGCTCAAAAATTTCTCTAACTCCTACAAGAATGACACAATTAGAAGTTAATTCCTCTTGTATTTATTGTGCAGGTTAATGAGAACCTTCATCATTGCTTAGTAAAAATGCATGTGAAAACATGGCAATTTGGTGACATATGTACTATCACCGTTTAACTTAAGCTGCATGAGAATCCGCAGATCACTCTTCATGATTGCCAACAACATCTTCACATAGATTGAGATCGACGTGACTACACAAGGAAGGAATAATTCATTAATGCTTCACCAGTTGTACGATAAAATGACCACCATGTGTCATTTTCCAACTTTGAATACTGCCCGCTAATCTCTTGAAGAGTTGGTAGATCAAATGGTTTATCTTGGGCTAACTTGGTTTGACATCCAAAGAAGCATCGTTGAAATTCATCATGACCAATAACATTAATCCATCTCGAAAACCAACTACCATGTCGAAAAGTCCTATGCACTTTGCGAACTGAATGGCTGGAGCTACGCATCACAATCTAGTTGACCTCGTGGCTTTTAACTAACCTTCATCTTCCTCCTATGAGCTAGTAGGGAACAACAGAGATTTACATTAGCTTTTGATCTTGGTTGTCAATCTAAAACCATGGGTTATGAGCTCAATAGTGGAGATTGGGTCCCACATTCCATTCAGGACACACATCTTCCTTTTGCTGACCTCACACCAAATAATAGGGCGACACCTTAGGTCTACGAGTTGGCAGGGTATGATCGAGATCTTTTCCCATATCTTCGAATCTGAAAACCTACACATTGCACGCTTAGTATTTAATGAAAGGATTTGGCTAAGTCATCGGCGACATGACCACTAGGGTTAATGGCTTAGGCTTACGTCACTGGATTAAAATTAAAACCCAACTTTGATTTTAATACTTTATTTCCTCTGCAAGGTTTTATTTCCTAAGTCTTGGTTGGCCCCGTGTTTCATCTTTTAAAAAACAACTTATGTCGTTGTTTACCATTGGCCTAGTGATGTCCCCTTGTCCTTTTTAATGAATGTTTTATTTTACAGAAGGGATCGAATTCGCACTACCGTTAATCAAATTGCCTTCAGAAATCAATGGTTGCCCACCATCGCTTGATCGAAAGCTATAGGATTTTTATCGATTGCGATATCGCGAGCCGACGCCACGTGTCCTTCTGGGGGATGAAATTGTGTGACTGTTGATCAACTAACATTTGATCTCAGCCATTCCCCACCATCCTGTGATGGCCCCACCGTCGATCACGATATCATGAGCAGTCACGATGTGTCTCATCTGATGAAGCTGAAAGAATATAGGAAATACCGTGGAACATTAATACATTAAAAGGCGGGTTACTAAAGTGCTCTTAAGATGCATGTGATTCAAATCGACAGATGTGTTATAATTTTGATGGAAAAGTTGCTCAAGGTTTAATGATAGGGCTGATGACTATGTTGAAGGAATGAGATCATTGATGCTCAAGATCTATGGTTGCTCGCCATCGTGTGATCCGAAGTTGTAGGATTTTTACTGGTTGCGATATCCCAGACAACCATCACATGGACTTCCTTCGCAACATATGGTATGGTGGGCCCCTTATGGCCATGTTGGTGATTGTGTCAGCCTGTTTTGAAGGTAGCTATCGATGATTTGATCAAAATGAAGGATCAATGACTTGAATTTAAATCTACATCAAATATGGTTGGAGCCATTCGTGCAGCGCGCGAGTGAGATTTATTGGTAGATGAGACATTTACTAGCACAATTTGATTGAAATAAAATCAATTCTCATACTTTATGTGTGTCACAAAGAATTTAGGTATTTTACGAAGCAGTTTCAGAGCTGAGAGCAAGGTTGTGAACCCTAACAGTCAAAATTTGGGAATTCTGTGAAAAGAGCCATGAGTTAATTTCTGTGTTTCCCAGTCACTCTGTGCTTGAATTAAGGAAAAATTTTGTTGTACTTATCATAGGGCTTGTTGATAAACATTTTAGGGCTATAGTTTATTTAAATTGTGAGAAATTGCAATATTTTGTTTTATAATTTCATATCTCTGGTTAGTCCTAGCTATTTGAAGTGTGAAATTATAAGAAGCCCTAGTTTGTTTGAGATGGCACCACCCAAGCAACATTCTGGCCAAATTGACTATTTAAAAAGAAACATGTATGATGATTTCCTAGATCAATTGCCCTTGTCAACAAATGATAGAAAGAAGGGATTGGTTCTGATGCGAGGGAAAATCCTGGGGGAGGGGTTAGTATACAATTGTTCCAACATAGCTGATGCTAGGGTTCCTCTCATGGGTTTGGAAATGTTTAGATTATGGTATGGAAAGAGGAATTTGCCTCACCCTTTTTCAAATGGATGGATGTATGATATGGGGAAGCTAGTGGTACTGAATTTTTTCCCTAATGTAGACTTGCTTAGGGCAGTAGTTGCAAGATATGACCCTGTCACATGGGTAATTAGGGATAATGATGGAAATGTTTTGCTAAGCATTAACAAAGATGATATTCAATAGATTTTTGACTTGAGTGAACTGAGTGAGGACTTGGTGCCTATCAACCTTGAGGAAATGAAGCAGGAATATGCAAATTTGAAGTCTCTTTTCAGAGCTAAATTGCTTCCACCTCATCTAGCTAGGGTAGGAGGTTCAAATTTCATATCAGCTCTAGTGACCAGGAACCTTTCAAATTAAATTGTTTTGCAAATCATTTCCTAGCCACTTTTTATTCATTGTGCCAGATTTTGGGTTTCAGTCTTGGTGCGGTGATGACCATTGCATACATGTTCATGGGGGTGCAAATACAACACCCTAACTTTGCTTCTTTCTTGGCTGAGAGGATACATGAAGGATTGTCAAAGCTGCAGAAAAATGATACCGACACTCAATTCTTTTGGTATTCTATGCTGATGCATATGTTTTTATTCAAGAATGTTGACTTCTTCTCTGAGAAGATGAAATTAAGGAAATCGGTTGATGGAGAAAGATTTCCAATACAGATATGGGCTACAAATTTGTCTTGTAATAAGGAAAGCACTAGTTATGTGCAATTTGATAATTATTTTGCTTCTAGATTGAGGGCTAGATTGACGGTGAATGTACTTAGGATTCCTGGGGAATTACATGATTTCCTCAGGCCAAAGGGGAGGAAGCCAAAATTAAAAGTTAGCCATAACTGGGGTGACAATATCCCATACCATGTCAACATTGTTTTGAGGGTATATGGTTTTCAAGGATCCCCTCATATACTGCCATACAATGTGCCACCAAGAGTGGGGTTTGCAGAAGTTATGTGGCAGATAGGTTGCATCCACGAGGACAACCTCACAGGGAGGGGTAAGGGAACATTTTTCCCTGATCATACAGTGGTATTTGATTTTTCCTTTTCAAAAGGAGGCTGGTTGCACTTTGAGAAATTCTTTGAGGATTATCATTTGAGATATGGTCCAAAGCAACAGCATGATCGTGAGGGTTTCTTTACCCTTTTTAGACAAAGAATAAAGGCTGGAAAGTTTGTGCATGAGTTGAACTTTCCTGAGGACCTGATCAGAAATGAGTTCGACCTAAATAAGAAGGAGTTGAACAAGGAGAAATGGATAGCTTATGATAAACTATTAGATATTGTGTACAACATGGATTTGAAATATGATCCATTGTTGGAGTTCAGTCCCCACCATAAGAAAATTGATTTTATGATGGAGAACTTTAAAGAGATTATGGGCACTTTGAGAACCAAAAAAGTAAACTTAGAACTGAGTCTAGGTGTACAAGAACAAGGTGCCAAACCATTTGAAACAAGGCTAGCATACCAGCCTACAGAAAAGTGGCCCATTTATAGGAGAAAAAAAGATAACAATAGTGATGAGGAAGAAGTGGATAGAAAGGGGAAGCCAATTATGAAGTTGCCTTCACAACCAGGTCCAAAATTCAAAGTGCCCAGGGCAATTAAGATCATTGATTTAGAGTCATCACCAGAAGATAGTCCCCCATCACCACCATCTAAGCCAATCCCTAAAAGGAAAAGAACTGATCAACCACAGGAGAGTTTGATGGATGAAATTATTGTTACTAATCAGGACATGCAGGTTGGTATGCCTTCCCCTCCTAGGCCAGCTGAATTGGTTTTATCTGATTTAGATATGAAAGGAAAATGTGTACAAGATGCAAGAATGGAACCATGTAAGGAGTTTATAGACGACAATGCATTTGTAAAGACTCTTGTAGTCTTCCAATTGGTATGGAGAATGAAGTTTGAAGAATATCAAAATAAATGTAAGGAGAGAAGAGAACTAAGACCCGACAGGTTAGACCGGGAGAATGATGAGGAAGTGAAAGCTGAATTAATGGAAGAATTTAAGAACATCACTCCTGAGGAAGGCAGAAAATTGGTGAGTCAGGATGGTGTATTGATTCTTCTTGAATGAGACATTGTAGATGCATTGGCCTTTAATGCTATTATGAAGTCCAAGTATCCCTTGCAAGAATCTAAAGAAGTAAAAAAAACACTTCAAGATTATGCTTTCAGTGAAGAGTATGAAACCTTGGCAATTTGGACATTGGCCCCACAAGGGAGAAAGCCAAATATTATAGACATTAATCCAAATTTCAGAGGGGATTAATAATAAAGAGAGTTTCAGAGACCTCAACCACCGAAGCCACTATTTTAACTGTGAATGTGGCCAAATTGGCCCAAAAGACTACTGAAAGGGAGGAGGCTGAAAAGAAAAGCCTAATGGAGAAGTATAACCTTTTGATTGAAGAATACAACAAGATGCAATAGAGGAGTGTTGAGTTGCAAATTGAGGTGGAAAGGTTCAGGTATAGACATATTAGGGAGATATCAAGTGCTCTAGGGACCAGTACATTACCTTCCACAGCAGGGTCAATGCCTCTTGCTTCTCCAATTATTTCCACACCAGGGTCTCCCAATCATAATCTTGCCTTCACCCCTTATTTAGAGGAAATTGATGAAGAAACATAGTGCTTTATTGATCTTACAAAGAAGCAGCTCTTGCAAAGAATTGATGAGTTATAGGCATCTTTGAGGGTAAGTGATGAGGGATCTCTTTCAAAGAAAAAAGAGATTGTTACTACTGTTTTAATGCATTTGAATGAAAAGGTTGATAATAAATTGCTACCTATACATTCTTTATATTATTTTCTATTAGATGCAATAAAGAATATTGATAGGGATTAGGAGGTAGTGATACTATTGATTGAAAATTGGATCCCTATGGCTAGTGATCTGGATGTCATGTATAGGGCCTCAAGGTTTGATACAAACAATAGGCCCCAATCATTAAAGCCTACTCAAGTGTTAGTAAAATCATTGCAAGGTTTTTAGACCTTACTAGATGACTTGAGTAGGAAGATTAGGGAGTTGGTGAAGAATTTCAATGATTGGGGTAACACATTGTTACCTAATATAATTGATGAGCAGGGGAAAATCAGGTCATTCCAGTAGTGGCAGGCTCAGGCAGGTGAGGTCATCAATCATCAAATTACATTAATTTGTGATGACTCTGATTATGACTTGTTGGTGAGCTGTATGGATAAAATCATTAGTACCAGCTCATTTTTGGAATCTTTTGAAAGAGATGAAAATTAGGTAGTAGTAAAATACACACCTTATAATGCCAAGGTGAATGAGGCAATTAATTTTGACTGGCCATCTGATGATGAATATCAGGGGTGGGTAAATAAATATTTGACTAAGGAGGAATAAAAGAATGAATTACTAATGAGTGATAAATCAGATGTTGCAGTTACAACGGTCTCTGGTTTTGCTTTGATGGCGATCTCAGTGTGGGTTTCTTGTGGTTTTTTGTTGTTGCCTCAATTTTCCTTAGCTGACATGATGAACGAGAATATTCTCCAGGGTGATGGTTGTTGTAACAATTTTTGGAATATCACTAGATGCTTCATTTGGCTGGTGACATGTGTACTTTTTGGCCCTATGCTCGTTTTCTCCTTCATTTTCTATAAGAAGGATTTCAAGGCTAGAAGTATGGGTTAGCAAGTTAGATAATTTTTGGTCGAGTCTAGGTGAAGTTGCAGATAAAATTGTAAAGTCTGATGGTTTTAGAGAGAAATACAATTTAGGTTTTGAGTTATTCTGTAATTGGTTTTGAATTCATGGGGATTTAATTTTGTATAATAGTACTAGAATTTGAGTTGAAATGATAAATTCAAACTCATGTCTCTCCACTGTACATGCATATCCAAATTTTGAATAAGATGATTAAGGGTTGTTTCATTCATCTCACTGTTGTGATGTGTATAATCCTTATTTTAGCTTTAATTCAAGGAATTAATTAAAATGCTTGAATGTGATTATAGGAAGATATGTTATGTATAAGGATTTGATAAGTAGTATTGGGTGAGAATGCATACTGATGAAATTGTAATGCAATATTGTTAGGGATCTTATATGTTATGTATTAAATTTGTCATAAACCTTTAGATGCTTATGAATTTGACTCCTGCAATGGATATATGGCATTGATCTAAGTTGTACTTATTTGTGTAGTTCAATAATTGTTTGTCTTTTCCTAGAGCTTGCTACAAATTGCAAATTAATGACTATATTTTACTATGGATTGTGTTGTAGTTATCTCATGCTCCACATAGTTAATATTATCGGTGAACAACCAATTTTATTCGATATTATCCTATTGTGTTGAGCTATTCAATGGGATTATTTGTTACGTGTTAATGTTTTTTATGATATTGGTTCAGAGGTTGTAAACACATTAAGGGATCACCCTCCCAGGTCTTGCAGAGCCCAAAGTGTAGGAGGCTTTTTAAAGTCCTCATTAGTTGGTCTAGGTCCTTCGAGGTGTCCTTGATTAGAATTGACAATCCCATAGGTAGATTAGAAGACCAACCTGGTTATAGTGTAAAAAAAAAACCAACACCCTCTACCTTTAACCCTAAACCCTAAACCATTAACTCTTAAACTCTAAACCCTTAAACCCTCTACCCTCTATCTCTCTCCCACTCTAAACTCTAAATGTTTCCTTGTATTCTTTTATAATTTTCATTATTCTTATTTATTTTACACTTACATTTACAAATACACATACATATGCATTTACTATTTTCATTTATTTCTCATATAGTTTAATAGTTTGATCGATTTCATATTATATGTGTTGAAGACTTTAGAATTTCAATTACATTAATTTATGGATATGTTGTATCTATAACACTACAAAACCATATGGTCTTTGCATTTACACTTGCATTTAGAAATACACATTTATGTACATAGATATAGATTTCTTTAATGATATTTTGCATTTATTGTTCTAGGAGAGCATCCAGTAATTGCATTTACATTTACATTTAAAAATACATATACATACATACATATATACACACACACACATATATGTGTGTGTGTGTGTGTGTGTGTGCATCATTTATATTCAGTATTCAGAAACAACCCATTAGGTCTTCACATGGATAAAAATTCATAAAATTAGATCTCCCATACATGTTTTGTTGAAACCTAGGCTTGAACCTCTCATTTCACATGCTTTTCTTCACAAAACTCTTGAGGACAACAACTATACCTTCTTTATTTCTCATCCTATGCTCTATTCATGCATCCTACAATTACAACAGTATCCATGGGGCCTCTTACATAGGCTACAATACTCAAAAAAAGTGTAAGAGCCCCTTTATATCATGTTTGGACTACAAAACCCTCAAAAACAGGGTAACCGAGCTATATGCAAAGAAATGAAGTTTTCTAACTCAAATCAATGCCTTAAGCCCTCAAATTAGATTCAAATCATAGCTAACACATATATTCATGACTTAGAATTGATTTCACATCAAAATATGGCTGCATATGACCATACAGTGCTGCATAACAGGAAAAATATAGAAAATTTGAAGAAAAACATAGATTTTTGAATGTCAAGAGCTTGTATTTTAAATCCTCAACCATAAAAAACCATTACAATGATCACTTTATGCCTTTTAAATGCCTTTACATGTCAACCACTAAACAACCACCTCTACAACTAACTTTTTAATCTTTTATGATCACATGAAACATAAAACACACTAATTTCAAGGTTGTTAACATCACTATTGAAATGTTTTAATTTTTTGACCTTTCAAACATTAAAAAGTACATCATTAAATTAATTATGTAATGGCATAAAAATTAAAAACATCATGAATTAATTATGTAACCACATAAGTCAAATATAATTCTATCAAGAAATTAATATCAAATAGATAATATAATCGCATAACTTATACATTTGAATGTCATTGATCTTCTTCTTCATCCAACTCTTTGTCTGTATCATCCGATCCAGATTCAACATTGTAAAAATTGGTCATATCATCATCATCGTCATCGATATGAGTTTCAATAATGTCATCATCCACATGGATATCATCTTCATGAACATTAGCTCGTACATCATCATGATCTAGTTCCTCCTCTTCGACATCTTCGTCATGGACATCATCAACTAACTGTTGATCCTGATCATCATCTTCTAATTCTTCAATATCTTCTTCTTCCACCACATTCTACTTTATCGGCCTTCCTCTTAGATCATATCTAACAACAAATGACCAACCTAGTTTACCTGGAACCTCTAAGTAAAATACCTGCTCACATTGGCTTGGAAGAACATAGGGCTCATTTCCAGCTCGCTCGATCAACCTTGTATTAACCATGGTAAATCCATTATCATGTTCAATAACAGTTCTCTCAAGATCATTTTCATTCAATTGTAGCTGTACCATAGGATGACGAACATAGTTAAATCTGAAGGACTTAAAGTCACACTCAAGTATATCATCCAAAATCCCATAGTATTGATTTTCTAAGACTCTGGATGTATGTCACTTCTAAGATGAAACATTAGTCACCTGAAAGACTACAGTATACCAGAATAACAAAAGTTTTCTTCATGTCATCCAACATTTTATTTGAAATTTACACCATTGCACCACATAGCCTTGTGGTGTTTCACCACAATATGTCAAACATGTAAAAATTATTGCAATATCGTCAGTTGATAAACATATTTATTCTTGGCGAATGTATGCAAAGAAAACAATCTCAACATATATATACATTAATATACTTGAAAATAATTAAATAATATGGGTGATTAATATATTTATATGTACCTATTTATCTCTTAAACCATATGCTAAATCAATTTCCCTTTGTGTAACATTGGAATCTCCATTATGATGAGCTTCTTTAACCAATGAAGCCACACCTTCCTATGTTAATGTGTGAACATATTTTTGACATCATTCAATCTATATCATCATCCAATTAAGATTGTTTGCAACATACAAATGTAGTGCATCCCACTCTCGACCAACTATATCAAAAAATGAAATTCACAAATGATGTATAATTAGTTAAATACTACAGTATACGACCTTAATTTATAATTGATGTATTTTGAAGATTAAAAATTAAATAAGTACAATATACATAAAAACCATATGTAAAATGTATTCCAATTAATCTCCATGACCATCTTATAATTATCTCTCACTTTCTTCAATCTACCTTTCCCCATCAGGTACTCCCCTTCGAATTTGTTAATGGAGTTGGGATCCCAAATGCGATATACATGGATCTTGCTGCAACCTTAAGAAGATATTCACTAATGTACACCATGGTTTGGTACACCATATATCCCTCCACCATAGAACCATCAAGATGTGCTCTTTGTCTAACCAAATCCTTCAAAAATTTCAAGTTCCTCTCAACCATCCACATTGACCTTGTGTGTATAGGTCCACACAATTCAATCTCCTCAACTTGGTGCATGAGGTAGTGTTCTTGTGCATTGAAAAATGTCAAAGGTAGATACTTTTTCATTTTACACATTAGACGAGGAATTTTTCTCTTCCAATAATTTAGATCTTCTTTATGGATTTCTTTAGATGACAACCATCTACAAGTGATTCAAGGCAGAAATATATTAATGAGATTTAACAAAAATATACAGTATATTACATAACAAGTAATACAAATGGCAATTATAAGATGTATACAACAAATTGAAGAAATATCGCTACTTACCTCATGTATTTTCCAAGATCATATATAACTTGCTTGACATTGTTGTCAAAGTTGTGTGGGAGAGATAGAGGTAGAACATACTGAAACAATTATAAAATGATATTTTCATTATTTTTTTCAAAAATAGTAAACAAAATACACTGAAAAGTACATGTGTTATACAAGTGTATATAATATACCAGAACAATTACCTTAATGAAGGTATGCCAATCATGCGTTTTCATCCCTGACCCAAATTCACCTTTCTTTGTTATTATATTGTTTATGTTCACAACAAATTCTGTGGGAAATCAAATTTTTCATATGACTTCTTTTATAGCATTGCTTTGCTGCTCTATTAATAACCAAGGAAGGGCACTTATATTAATTTGGTCTCCATCACTATTTAATTGAATGCCATTTTTCATTGCATGATTGGCTTCGAATGTCACTACAAATTTTGACAATTTTTCTTTGTCATGCCTTCCATCCAATATTTTCCATAACATTTTTGTTATATTCTTTTGATATGCATTGTATCAAACAAATGCACAATTTGTAGCTGCTTATAGTAGGGCAACCTACTAAATTGTTTGGGATAACTTTTAGTCCCTGTGGAAGTTAATTCCTTGGCCTTCATGAAGCATTTAAGTGAAACAAATTAACAACGATAATCATTGTCAATTACAACATGAGTAAACACAACACAATATAAAAATATAAATTCAAAACATATCATATATGATAGATAAACAATTTGATCTGATGTATAACCTTGACGATTAATTCTATTATATTCCAACTTCCATAGAGGGTCATTTTCGTGGTTTTGATGTAGTCTCCTCTTTCCCATTGAAAAGATGTTTTTCAATAGTTAGATAATTATGATTTTATGGAGGAAGTTCCTATACTCATCAAACACCTGCTTTCCTAAACTTGTTGAATGATGAGATTTCATCTTTGGACCACAAATTGGACATGCAAATTTTCCCTTTGTTTGAAGACCTGCAAGATCATATATAATTGGATTAAATATGTCAATTTTTTTTAATTATATATAATGAATAGATTATTTTAAAAACATGCATGATATCTACTTCATCAAATTAAATATTGTTAAAGTGCAATCGAACGTTATAACATACCACAAAAATGTGTTAGTCCTGGGGCATCATGAATTATCCATACAAGCATTGCATGGAATTAAATTTGTCTATCTTATTGGTCTAGAGACATCATACATAGTGATTCCATTCCATAGCTTTAGTAACTTGTCGATAAGAGGCTCAATATTTACATTCATATCTTTAACGTGGTACTTACATAGTTGAATGAGCATAAACATTACATAATTATTATAACCATTTTATTGCAATATATATAAATTAATGTACATGACTAATGAAAAAAATATGTCATTATGCAACAAATAAGAAAAATGAAATGCTACTACGTTAAAGAAAATTAATGTAAAAAAATACCTAGAACAATCATTGACAACATTATATGCTCCCTCTTTATTGACATCCATGGAGGAATGTTATTGTTGATAACAAAAATAGGCCACACTGAGTAAATAGCTCTTAGCTCTCCAAATGGATTGACACCATCCGCTCCTAATGAAACCCTGAGATCACAAGGATCTTCTTTAAAGTGTGGCCATTTTTCCTCCATGTCCCTAAATGCAGAACCATCCGCAATAATTCAAAGAATGTCATCTCCACTTCTATTATGTGCATTGTAATCCATAAATTGCACTAAGCTTTCACACCTAAATAATCATTGCATACATGGAATAATGAGAATATAATGAAAAACCTTGCGAGACACCCTTTTTATTAGTTGATTTGTTCGATATCTACTAATATGAAATTCTGAGCATTCTGTTGCAAATTCATGTTGCTTATGATATATAATATGATCATTGGAACATGTATCTATTGCTTGATACTCCATTCCAATATCTTTCATAATGGCAGATAAATCTCGGTATGAGTGAGGTAAAATAATTGATGGTGGTAACAAAAATTCACCAATCAATCTACAACAAAAAATAATTTGTTAATATAAAGAATATTAATGGTACATATTTCATCCTTTATTTACTAGTGATGAACTAACAACAATTAGAATAGATGAAAAAAGACGACATATATGATATACCTTAACATCTGTGAGATTGCTATGTTTGATAAACCATTCATAACCTTCAAGTTCAACAACAACAATACAACAGAGAGAAGAGTTGTTTGGGAGCCTTCATAAAGGGGCTCGTATGCCTTCTCAAGTATAGGTAAATCATGAACATCATCAAAGTCATCTTGATCATCATGATCAACTCTACCACTAAATGTGTCATGGATCAATGTATTTGTACCATTATCTTCAACTATGTTTTCTGGCGCATGATCATCTTCTTCCATAGGATCATTAACTTCATCTTCGATATTCACAGCTCCATGTTCGTCTGCTTGCAAAACCACATTCTCTAGGCCACGATAATCCATATCATCTACCCTAGGGCACCCCACCTTTATAATAATGATAGACACAAATAAACCAAGATCATGATCAAGCGATTATATATATATAATGTTAAAACAATATAAACATTTACAAATTCAATCAATATAAACACATATAATAAACAACTTACCAATGGACAATAATCATGCCCCCCTTCAATGTGACCATGCTTCCTACAATGTTTCTCAGTTGTTGTGATTAAAATTCATCTTGTCTTTAAGCCCTTGCAATTATTGCAAAGAAAATAACATTTCCCGTCACCCTTTTTTTTCAATCTAGCCCACAATCTATCAGGTGTCTCTTCATTTTGTTCTGGACTAATATTACTTAACATGATTTTTCTTTACCAAGCTTGACTATTTAGATTTTCAAAAGATATCAAACTCACACTCCAATAATTTTTATTCATAGACAGGTAACATAATCTAATAATTTTGATATTTTACACCAAAATTTTTTTGCATGCAACCACCCTTGCAAAAGAGAAGATAGTTTGAAGTTAATGACACCAAAAAACACCTTAAAATGGTAATTCCAAAACTTATTGAATTCTAATTTTACTATGATTTCCAACCATTAAGACTCCTAAAATCAGAATATTGAACTTGATCGCAAACTTCCTACAACGATGGAGGTAGCGAGCTAGTAAGAGCAAGTGACCCATTCCTAAGGAGAAAAAAATCAGAATCATCATTGCTAATGTCAATATGGATTTATCCTTTTAGTTAAAGATGTAATGTATCACTTCTTATGATGAGCTTATCCCTAGGGCCCTCAACATTGAGAGATCCCTAATAAAAAACAACAGAAGCATTGGTAAGAGCATGATTAGGGTACAAACCCTAGGCCTTCGTAGAAACATAAACAATAACTATAGCAGATTAGTGAGGTTGCAATACCAAAAAGATTGAGACATTGTAGGTAATAACAAAATCTTGCAATCTAAAGATTGTAGCCAATAACAAGCACACTATGTAGCTTAGTGACATTTATAAATGCAATCTACGTTAAGAAGAATGATAGTCACTTGAGATGTGACAGTCAAAAAGAGGCTGAGCAATGACAAGATAATAAATCTCAAACCTTGCATAGTAAAGTGGATATTTTAAAAGTGAGTTTCCTTACCCCCTTGCTGACCTTAAGGGTTTTTCAAATGCTTTTGGTAGTGTTAGACAAGGAAAATGCAATCAGGGAATGACTGTCCAAATAAAGTAACAGTGGTAATCATAGGTTCAATGTTTCTTCTTAGCCATTAATGTATAATGGAGGTAGTGGATTGCATGTTTGAGCAGTGTTTTGAGACTCATCAAATATGGGAGAATAGTGAATAATACCTTGTGGACTGTGAAGTAGTGTTAATAAGGTTGAAGGATCTTAAGATCTACAATACCATGAAACAATGAGTCCCCTGTAGTAAGTAGGCAGTCTATAGGGCATAGTTTGATTTTATAGAAGGATGCTCATGAAAGGAATCTTCAAGTGATAGTGAGTGAGTTGTTTGAGATTGCAGCTAAAGGTGCAATACCCAGTCTTAAAGGAAGTTAGCAAAGCAGTAAATGTGCAAGAAAATCAAATCGTACACAACAAACAATTCACAATGTTATCTTGCATAATGCCTTGAGTTTGAAGACAAAAATTCATTGTATCTTCATGATGAAAGTGGTGAGCTTAATGGTCAATCACCGGCAACCATGATTTTAAAACATGCTATTGTGCTTATGGAGGCAACATTTTAAGCAAGGCAGTGAGTGGTGGTTTGGAACAATGGCAGGTATGAAGGAATTGCTTTATATGCATACTATGCAGTCTAGCTTAAGACAACGTTCTTAGAAGAGATTGAAGGTGGATTATGGAACTCAAGGGTTACCATGAAAAGGATTAAAGCAAAGACTGAGATCTATTTAAAAGCCACGGTTATGAAGATATTAAAGATGTCACATGCAAAACCCTATTAGCTAGAGTAATGAATACAGTGCCAAAGAGGATAGTGTGCTGGGGCAGATTTAGGAGATCTCCACATTATCTAATTACAGGGAAATACATCATTTATTTATTTTTCTTAATTAAAAGAAATCATTCTAAACCCTATATAGGATACATTTATACTTCAAAATTTGAGATTATGCAAATATATGTCAAGTAACATTCATAAGGTTTAGAAAATCTTGATCACTCTCTAGAATAGCCCATTAAACATGGGTTGTGCTTGAATGCACTACATAATTGATATAACACAACCACTCTGTATATCAACCAGAGTTATATGCTCTTTATAGCAACAAGAGGTAATCACTCTTCGATCGTGCTATAATTACATCCTAACCTGTTAAACTTGAGACAACCTGAATGCACCCAACAATGATTGATGCCTACATTATACAACCTGAATTAACTACATTATATGAGTGCCTCCATTTCTATCACAACATAGCCACATTAAACTTGGGTCACAAATGAATGCATCATGTATTTGTTATAGCACAACTGTACCACATGATCAATAGAATTATGGATCACATAATTATAGTCACAAGAATTTGTTCCTTGGTTTTGATCTTATGGTGATTCCACACAACAAAATCTAGACATGAAATTCTCAAAACCTTAAACCTCTAAAAATGAAATCTGATGAGATGTTGCTTTAAAATATGATTTTCAACCCGGAATTACAAATCTGACTTCACAAATAAATTCTAAAAAAATACAATGACTACCCTCAACTTGACGATATCTTCTTGAATTTTTTCTGATTTTTCCCAAGAAAATCGTCCTTAGTTCTCCACAAACTGTCTCAAGTAGAGAAAAACATTGTTGCAATAAATAAGGCATGAACTCACTTTTCTTTATGTCGGCCACAATTTGATTTTTTTCTATTTTTCATGTTTGTCAAAAATTCAACGAAAATGATAGCTGACATTTCGATGAACCCCACGTTCATCGAAATTTTGACGAACGTCGCAGATAAACTTTCAAAAAATTGAAAATTACACATCAAAATTTTCAAGCACCCGACGATACATCAAATATACATATTTCATCAAATTTTGCAATCAAATGAGTTAGTGGCAAGTTGGGAGAACTATGTTTTGAGCCCTGCCATGGGATCCTGAAGCTTTGAACAAAGAGGTCTTGGCCCTTTCGAGCCCTAGGTGGACTGTAATAAAAAATGTCCCACCAAGGCTTTGGAACTTTATCCCACTTATTTTGGGACCATATAGGAGCATTGTTAGGGTTGATGAAACCAAAATGGCCTTGCCTCATTCTGATGCAAGATTCCTAGTTTCACTCTACCCAGGGATTGATATCCTTGACGAGTTGGAAATCAAAATTTAAAATGTCACATTTAGGTGTGTTGTAGAAACCCTAGGGGGTCCAAATTCCTGCTATTTGTGTCATAAGGAAGGCTATATAAGGAGGAATTTCCCTCTAATTAGGAGGAAAAATAAATATAAGGAATCAAATAGGACCCCTAGAAATGGGCAGTGAAGATAACTCAAAAAAGATAAATTTGGAGAGTGAATTAGAAAATCACTTGGCCAACAAAGAGACACTAAAAGAAGACAAGATAGATCCAAACCTAATAATCAATTCCAGTTTGGAATTTGTAATGGTTTCTCCAACTCTCCAAAACTCGATGGAAGAACTAAAAGAACCCTTGTCAATGATTGAGAAAGTGGGTTCATAGAATAACAAAGAAGGAAGGATTAACTTAACTGCACACCAAGATTTTAAAAAGAAAAATGCCCAAAAAATTGCAATGGATAAAATCACATCAAATATACAGTTGTAAAATAATTCTATAAATAACCACCTTAATGAAGAAGACACTAATGAGTTGTTAACTAGCAACAACAAGAACAAAAACATTGTTGATGTAGAGGGCCCCCACCTAGGAAATTTTTTCTCAAATATTAATCTTGAGAATACTGTGCCCCCTTCACAAGAGGATTCCTTGCATATTGAACTATTTATCTGTGAAAAAAACCACCCTAATACAAGTGGTACCTATCAAGTAGTGACCGATCCCCTTGCTACAATTTATCTAGTAAGGGATAATGAAACAGTTGATGAAATTAATATTCAAAGGACCTTCCTGAACAAGAAATAGTGGCTTACTCTGGTCTAGAAGAAGGAAATGAAAGTACTCCCATCTTTGAGGAAGTGTCAACTTCAGATGGTTTGAAATCTCACTATGGAATGGACTCTACAAATGACATGGGAGGAATCTCGACTAAGGATATCACAAAGGGGGAGGAGGCTCCCATGGAAATTGCACTCCAAAAAGCTATACAGAAAAAAGAAAGGGATGAGAGGCAATGGATCCTTCACTAAGGACCCCCCTTTTGACCAAAGAGAAAAGGAAGAAATATAGTGGGGTTATTATACCTCTTATTGCCAAAAGGGTTGAGCCAAAAAACAAGATCCCCAATTTTTTTGATAATTTCAAGCCTAAAAAGGAACCCCCCAACAATCCTTAAAATGGAACTCAACTACATCTCTTGGAATGTTAGAGGTCTAGAATCTCGAGATAGAAAATTTTTGTGAAAATATTTTTTAACCTTGAGGAAAGAGAAATATTTTTTCCTCCTCAAAGAAGTGAAAAATGTTGGCTTTTCCTTGGAAATGACCCTCAACTGCATTTGGAGGGAGTTCTCCCAATTTTCTACGAAGCATGAAAAAGGAAAGGGGGAGCATTTATCCTATTGAACAAGGATTGGGCCCAATATGTAGTGCAGTTAGGAGTTTCCCCCTACAATAGGGTAGTTTGGGCCACCATCAAGAAGGATGGAACCAAATTTGGTGTATGCTCTATCTATGCTTCTAATGAGTATAGAGAGAGAAGTACCCTATGGAATTGGTTATGTAGCCTACATGATATCCCCTAGATTCTGGGGGGAATTTTAACCTTGTAGAAAGGAGTGAGGAAAAATGGGGAGGAATGAGTTTGGATTGGAAATGGAATGATAAGTTTTTCTTGCAATAAATGAAAGATAAATTGAATGTTGAAGAGCCAATTAGTGGTAAAAAGAAAGATTGTTCAGGCATATGGTTCACATGGTGTAATTCTCAAAAGGGTGGGAGAAGAATTTATTGTAGGTTGGACAAATTTTACCTAAATAAGGATTTATTTTCTGTTCAGCCTGTGAAGGAAGGATGTAAAGGGAAAGTTATCCCTTATACCCTCTTCGACCATCACCCCATCAAAATAAAGGTCAAGCTCAAAGATGGCCAACTGAGAGTTAAAGGAGTTGGTGAAAGTTTCTTGCTCAATACTAGCATTCTCTTGGATGAAAGCTGCAAGAAATCTATTGAATCCCTAGGGCTATCAATAAATGGATGAATAAGGATGTGGGTTCTATTGAAAGATGGGAATTAAATGTGAAAGGGTGGAGAAATTTGTTCCAAACAATAGGTAAGAAAAAGGCTTTGGATAGAATGAGGATATAGAATATATTACAAGAGAAACTGCTTGAGACAAAAACCAATCTACAAGAGAACCCTAAGGATGATGACTTGCTTGGAAAACTAAACCTAATAAAAAATGATCTGAGAAGGCTGAGGACAGTGAAAGTGAGAGGACTAAAGGTGAGATCCAAGATGAATTGGCCTAAGAATGGTGATAAGGGCTCAAAATTTTTCTTCAAGCACATCAAAGAAATACATGCTAGAGGGAAAATTGAACAAATCAGTGCCGATGGTATCAACTTGTCGAATTAGGGGGAAACAAGGCTACAATTTTACTACTTATCCAAGGGTCTGTTCTCCTCTGAGGAGGGAAATGGTGATTGTCTTAAAAACAATGAGCATGTAAAACTTCTCATTCCCAAAAAGATCAGTGTTACAGATGCTAGGCAGTGATCTCTCAAAAAATGAGATCAAACAAGCCATCATCTCCTTGAAGAATGATAAGACCCCAAGAGCGGATGGACTTCCTGTTGAATTCTACAAAACCTTCAATGATTGGTTATGTGAGGAACTACATGTGGTTTACAACCAAGCTATAGAAAGAGGGTCCTTGGGCAAAGAAATAAACATGGGAGTCATCAAATTGATTCCAAAGGAAGGTGATCTATCACTAGTAAAAAATTGGCGACCAATCACACTACTCAATGTTTCCTATAAAATTTTGGCCAAAATTTTGGGTGATAGACCTTTTGTTATACATATTTCCATCATTTATAAACACATCCCATACTTGATTTATAAAGAGCACATATATCTTGGAAAACCTTGTTACCAGCTAGGAAGCCATGGAATGGGCTAGATAGACTAGGTAAGGGGCAACAATACTCCTGTTGGAATTTTGAGAAGACATATGGTAGAATGGAATGGGCCTTTGTATTTATGGTCATGGAAGCATTTGGATTCCCTTGACCATTTTGTGATATGGTCAAAACCTTGTTCAAGGATGTAGTTGCACATATTGATGTGAATGGTATACTCACATAAGAGATCACCCTTGAGAGATCAATTTGACAAGGGTGCCCCCTGGCCCTAGCACTCTTTGTAATAGCATCTGATTCCCTACACTATTTACTAAGAAATGATTGGAACACTCTTAGGGTGAAGGGTATAACCCTATTGAACAATAACGAGCTTATCAACACTCAATTTGTTGATGGCACAACCCTTCTTATTCAGCTTGAGGAAAGGAACATGATCAGCCTTATGGATAAACTAAACAACTTATGTTAGGCCTCTAGGGCAAAGGTTTCACTTGCTAAATCTTGCATGCTAAGTTGGTCGAAGGCCCCACTAGATTGGCTAAGGAATTACAACTTGCAATGGGGGACCCAATAAATTGGTAAGGTACCTTGGAATCCCTTTTGCAATAGAGCCCAATCTAAGAGAGATGTGGGATTGGATTAAAGAAAAGATTGAAAATAAATTAGATAAATGGAATAGAAAATTCTTGTCTCTGGCTGGAAGAACACAAATCTGTCAAAAAATTCTCTCTTTTACACTATTTGCTTTTCCTTAGTCTAGTTTTTTAACTACTACCAGATTAATGAAGTTCAGAAAAAGATAAGGAATTTTTTGTGGTCAGATGGGAAGGGGAAAGTGAAGAAGCACACTGTCAAATGGGAGTGGTGCTGCATCATAAAAGAAAGAGGTGGATTAGGCCTCAAGGACCTTGTGCTGCAAGGAATTTCCTTGGCCTCCAAGTGGATACTAAGGTCTCTAGAAGGAGATATCCTCATTTGTGATCATCCTATATCACTTGCAAATCCATGGTGTTAAAGACCATTTGGAGAGCATGGGAACTAGTCAAAGGAAATATTACTAATTGCCACCTCATCAAAGATGGGAATAAAACCATAATGGGGCATAGTTCCATTTGGTGGAATTTGAAGCACAAAAATAAACCCCTAGCCTTACTACAAGGCTGTTGTACAAAGGCCTGGGCACAAAAGGGGATCAAATACCTCAATGATATTCTCAAAGATGGATATCTTAAGGACTAGGATGAAATAAAAATGGAATATGATCTCCCTCCAAGAAATTGGAGAAAATATACAATGATTAGAGAGGCATGTAAAGAGGTTTAAATCCTAGTAGAAGACTCTACTAATAGTCAGGAATATCTTGGTTATAAATGGAAGAATGATAAAAAACTATAGTGCATTACTACCAAAACAGTCTATTCCACTCTAATTGAACATATTGATCTAATAGAGCACGTTAATAAGGCATGTGACCTTAATCTAAGCAGAGAAAAATGGTATAAGATCCTTGAATTGAATTGGAAAATGAAGTTGGAACCCAAAAAGGCTAGCTTTAGATGGTTGTTGTTGCTACAAAAACTACCTTATAAAATTGCTCATAATGACATTGGTCTATGCAGTCTTTGCAGAGTCCTTGAGACTATGAATCATATCTTTTTTTACTATATTTTTGCTAAAGAATTGCAGACTCTTTTGTAATAAAATAAATATCTGGACTAATAATAATAGACCATGCCCCACAAAAATATTGTTGAATGTTGGCAATACAATGAACAAGGATTGTATTCTTCTATGGATGCACATTTCTACTAAAATTTTATGGTCTATCTAGAAGGCCCGAAATAATGAAAAATTTGAGGGAGAGAGGAGAGTGCTTATTGAGTCTTTTAGAAGAATCACACTTCACAACATTGCTATGTAGGTCTTCATCATAGTTGCTTTGTCTAAGGAGAAATTTTGGAACTTTCTAGAAAATAGGAAAATTGAAATTAACATCATGGATGCTAGGTATGGTCACATGTAGGAAGAAGGTCATCCTACCATGGAGATCTTCCTAAAGGCACTTGAATCAATTTAGAATGAATTCAGTAAGAAGGACATAGTTAGAGAGGAGGTAAATACAAAAGACCAAGAGGTGACACTTGCTCTTGTTACCTTGAAAGTTGCTACACCAAAGGGAGTTGCTAGAGGATGGTGACTCAAGGATATCTTTAAGTTCATGTTTTACAGATATATAGACTTTTGTTCAGATAAATATTTTTTATTAATGCAAGGTATAAGGCATAGGTCAAGGGTACCCTAGATATTGTATGCAAGGAAGGGGCCAAATTTGTGTGTGAATCTCTTTTGTACATGGGATACTTTGTTGTATATGGATGTATGGGAATCTCTTTTGTAAATTTTGTGCTTTATTCCTGAAGCTAGCTAGGTTAGTACATGAGATGCTATGTTGTATATGGCTAGTATGGGATCCTCTATTATACATGGGATGCTCAGGGAAATACAAATGATGTAAAAGGGACCATTAATAGTTAATGCTCTGTAGTGGGGGCTACAAGCTTGTCTTAAGTTGAGGCAGTGATATATATGTAAATAGTCTCATGAATCATGTTAATTCCACTATATCTAATATAAAAAAAAATTATATAAGGTTGATTATCATGTCAAGAAAAAATACTAAAAGAAAAACTAAAAAAAATGACACTTTAGATAAAAGATTCTATGTCAAGATAATTTTTTTTACTATTTTGGATAAATAGTTAAGACAAAAGGTGATGCCCCATGGAAATAGTTTGTTTTTAGTATTTGCAAATTTTAAGATTTATTTAAAAGTATATATTTATCAAAATGAGGAAAAAATAAATCCATGCACTAAACTTTCAAGTTATAAATACAAAAGAAAAAATGAAGCTTACTATATAAAGAGTAGCATCCCATTTAATTTCAGTTTTTAATATTTTATCGACAATTAAAGGATAGTGTCAATTTTATAAAAAACATTCACATTTTTTAAATTATTCTAAAAAAATAAATATAAAATATACTAAAAAATGCATTCCATTAGTTTACATCATTTTATAATTCAAAATATATGTCACTTTCTAGTGATTCAAGTTCAAAATTTGGATTTGTGTTGGATGTTTCCTTTATAAAAGTGTGACATAACTTTGTACTTTTATCCATTCACAAAGTCCTCTATTTTGAGATATGATATTTTTTGGAACTGCATAAACTACCTGTGATGCTTACTTATCTTTGAAGTAGTTTCTATTGATAAAATTTTTGCTTTATCCCCTTCCATCAATCTCAACAACCACATTGGTGTAAGGCACCATGTGAATTTTATGCCCCCATGAGGCCATTTTGTAAAATTTGAGTCTTCATCATGTTTTGATTGTAATGAGGTCATTCTTGGACCATTTTTAATGCATTTGAGTCATTAAATTAGGTTTTTAGGTAATTGTGGGGTCAAGTTATCAAATGTTGCAAAAACTTGCAAATATTGTCATTGTGCAAAATTGTAAAAATGCAAGAAGTTGGAATATGAAGAATCACCTTTGTAATAGGACTAGTTGGGCGATAGAAAATGAAGGGGAAATTCTGATAACTGATATAACTTCTTTATAAGAGCCTTGTGAAGGTGAGGAAGAAGAGAGAACATTGTATTTTGAAACAATTTTGAATAAAAGTACCCTTGTTCTGCAAATCAATGTTTTCCTTGTTGGTTGCAAGCACTGTACGGCCTAAAAAACACCACCAAGGTATAAATTTTATTTCGTTTTGATAAAATGGTGTATTAACTTTTAGATAAACTTGATTTGAAGGGGTTTCATTGAGATTTAAGTCCTTTTAAGCCTTTTTCCTTCATATTGTCCTAAAACCCTCCTTCTAAGGGTTTTGAGAGTCTAAAGAGAGTTCAAAAAACCATTCCACCAATGGAGGATTTGTAAATTAGTGGAATGGGTTAGTTTAGGTTTATTTTTAGTTTGGTTATGGTTGTAGATGTAGCATGGTGCATGAGTTTTGTTGCTACCCTAACTGATTTTCATTGATTTTTGGTTCAAAGTTGATGGCTAAGTGATGGAGTTTATATAAAAAGCATTTATAAAGGATGGAAAATGGTTTAGATAGCATGTGTAGACCTATTATAATATTTTTGAAGCATTGGAAAAGTGATTGGAGGTTTGGATTGCATATTTTCAATAAACCCTCATTGTTTGAGCATGGTTAAACCTAGAACAAGGGTTTGTGCTTTTTTGCATTAGGAAGAGTTTAAGTGACCAAAATATTGTTGATTTTGAAGTTTTATATCTTGGTAAAGGTTTTTCCATAGTTATTTGGGTTTGATAAGTGAATTAGTTGATACATGATTTGGAAAATAGGACTATTTGGAGCTTGTAGCTGTGGGACAGTCATTTTTAAGGTCTTTCTTTTCAAAACAACCATAGTTGGTTCTTTGATATGTTTAAAAGGTCTTTAATGGGTACTGGAATATGTTTTTATTTTTTGGAAACTCCACCTCCTTTAAAAGTTATGCCTATTTTTGTCTTTGAGGACTATTACAAGAAATTAAGTCTCTTGGGTATGAGCAATGGTAGAATGAAGAAACAATGTTCTAAGAGAGATTTAGTGGCTTGATCCTATCAAATTCATGATGTTTAAGGTGTGGTAAAGGTTTAGTAAGAGTTTGGTGTCTTGAAACCTCCTTTTGGTGTATTTGGAGTCTTTGAAACCATGTTTCATGGAAGTGAGTTTATGAGTGTTTTGTTGATCAGTCAAGAATGAATGTTTTGTATCTTTGTAAACTTTTGAAGTCCACCATGCTCTGCATCAATTGGTATTAGATCTGGTTGATCTATTGGATTGTTGAGTGTGTTGGTTGTAGGTGCTTGGATCCATCTTAAAGTTGCAAGAAAGAGTTGTGAGAAGGCGTGTTGGCTACATACATGGAAGAGGTTTGTGATCATTGTCCTCCAACATAGATTAAGCTGGGGAGAAGGTGCAGAGAGAGTTACACCACTGAGAGAGAGAGTGGGTAGAGGTGCATCTTCCAAGATCTCTTGTTGGGTAGATGGATGATATGTTGTGAGAGGTTTTGATGAAGTAGTGAGAGAGGTGGGTATCTATCTGAGGAAAAACACATGAAAAATGTAGCCATTTTAAACCATGGAGATACTAAAACAATAGGTATGAAACAATAATTTGATTTTGGAGGGAAATGATATTGAGTTGGTGTTCAATTTTACTTCTTTGAAGGTCAAGGATGAATTGATTGCGAAAAAACAAGATTGCTTGGGAAAGGATGATAAGGTCATTGATTCCAAAAGATGTTAGAGGGAAGTCATTTTTTGTCACTATAGTGGGTTGTAAATATGATAATACATAGGTTTGTAAAGAGTTTCCTAAGGTAGAGAATCTGGTAATCGAGATAAAGGACAAAGGTGGAATGGTTCAAGGTGTTTGGCAAGAGAAAATGGATGAGTTCAGGTATGCAACTAAGGTAAAGAAGAAGAGGACAATTCAAGACTAATTTAGCAGAGGTGTAAAGAAGCAAATTTTGATGCAACTCAATCCTCAAAGGGACTTGGGGTCTTTTTTAAGCCGGGTGTATGATGTAGGGCACCATGTGAATTTTATGCCTCCATGAGGCCATTTTGTAAAATTTGAGTCTTCATCATGTTTTGATTGTAATGAGGTCATGCTTGGACCATTTTTAATGCATTTGAGTCATTAAATTAGGTTTGTAGGTAATTGCGGGGTCAAGTTATCAAATGTTGCAAAAACTTGCAAATATTGTCATTGTGCAAAATTGTAAAAATGCAAGAAGTTGGAATATGAACAATCACCTTTGTAATAGGACTAGTTGGGCTGTAGAAACTAAAGGGGAAGTTATGATAACTAATGTAAAATCTTTATAAGAGCCTTGTGAAGGTGAGGAAGAAGAGAGAACATTGTATTTTGAAACAATTTTGAATAAAAGTACCCATGTTTTGCAAATCAATGTTTTCCCCGTTGGTTGCAAGCATTGTATGCCCTAAACAACACCACCAACGCATAATTTTTTTTTTTTTTGATAAATTAGTGTATTAAATCTTAGATAAACTTGATTTGAAGGGGTTTCATTGAGATTTAAGTCCTTTTAAGCCTTTTTCCTTCAAACTGTCCTGAAACCCTCCTTCTAAGGGTTTTGAGAGTTAAAGAGAGTTTAAACAACCATTCCACCGATGGAGGCTTTGTAAATTAGTGGAATGGATTAGTTTAGGTTAATTTTAAATTTGGTTATGGTTGTATATGCAGGGGAAGTCATGGTGCATGAGTTTTGTTGCTGCCCTAACTGGTTTTCATTGTTTTTTAGTTCAAAGTTGATGGCTAAGTGATGGAGTTTATATAAAAAGCATTGATAAAGGATGAAAAATGGTTTAGATAGCATGTGTAGACCTATTATAATATTTTTGAAGCATTGGTAAAGTGATTGGAGGTTTGGAATGCATATTTTCAATAAACCCTTGTTGTTTGAGCATGGTTAAGCCTAGAACAAGGGTTTGTTCTCTGTTGCATTAGGAAGGGTTTAAGTGACCAAAATATTGTTGATTCTAAAGTTTTATAGCCTGGTAAAGGTATGTCCATAGTTATTTTGGGTTGAGAAGTGAATTAGTTGATACATGCTTTTGGAAAATAGGGCTATTTGAAGCTTGTTGCTGCGAGACAGTCATTTTTAAGGTATTTCTTTTCAAAACAACCATAGTTGTTTATATGATATGTTTAAAAGGGATTTAATGGGTATTGGAATCTGTGTTTATTTTTTGGAAACTCCACCTCCTTTAAAATTTATGCCCATTTTTGTCTTTGAGGACTACTATAAGCAATTTGGTCTCTTGGGTATGAGTGATGGTAGAATGAATAAAAAGTGTTCTAAGATAGCTTTAGTGGCTTGATCCTTTCAAATTCATGATGTTTAAGGTGTGGTAAAGGTGCAGTAAGATTTTGGTGTCTTGAAACCTCCTTTTGGTGTATTTGGAGTCTTTAAAACCATGTTTCATGGAAGTGAGTTTATGAGTGTTTTGTTGATCACTCAAGAATAAATGTTTTTTGTCTTTGTAAACCTTTGAATCCCACCATGATTTGCATCACACATAGAGAAAGCATTATTAAACCTTTGTTAATGCATCATTGGTTGCTTGTATTCCAACTAAGGGTAGTGTTCATATATTAGTGTTTGTCTTTATTGCAAACCCATTTTACCTCTCCTTTCTAATCCTAGAAATGAAAAATTCCTTCCCAAATAATAAACCAAATAAGAGGTCATATAGAAGCTTTTAGTTTCTTCAAGTGTTGTCAATTGCTTGTGTAGGTAGTAACTAATGATCTCTGAAGTATAATTGTCGATAACATTTTTTATTTATCCCCTTCCATCAATCTCACCAACCACATAGATAAAACAATATTAGCCCTTCAATAATGTATCATTGGTTGCTTGTATTCCAACTAAGGGTACTATTCATATACTAGTGTTTATCCTAATTGCAAACCCATTTTACCTCTTTAAATACAAGGTCATATAGAATCTTTTAGTGTCTTCAAGTGTTTTCGATTGCTTGTACAGGTTGTCACTAATGATCTATGACTAGTATATAATAATTTATCAAATCAATATGGAAATCACATATAAGTACATCCATGGTTCAAATATGGTAGCAATGGGAAGTGCCATCAATTTTCTCAATAGAGTGATTATATCACCAATTTCATACAAGTCATTGTTATACAAGCTCTTATGTAATTTGGTGATAGCAGCCTTTGGATGTTCCATCTATCTTATGCTAATATTCATTTTACATGCATCCATATCAACATTTAGTTCTCTCTACCTCATCTCATTTAATGGTCCCTAACTTTTTGTAGAATGGGATGTTGAAAGTGTCTCTAATGGAATATGTTGACAAGTCTACTATAATTCTTCCTTTTGCAATCACCACTTTTTTCTCAATATTGTAATGCTTGAAACATTCAACCACTAATTTTGGACATTATAGTGAAGTCAGAAAGCTTGAAATTTTGTCCAATCCATTCTTCACTATCTTATTTTCTTTGCTAGTTGCATTTGCATTAGTCCTCTGTTTAAAATCAACTAAGTTGATGTGTCCTAGATCTATAGGTGAAATTATTTACTATAAATGAGTAATCTTAGAATTGAAAGTGACTCATTTGAATTCATACTTCATTGCTTTTTCTTTGGATGTCATGAATTTCTGCAATTCTAGATTAAAAGCATCCATCACTTAATCCATATTATCCTTTAAGATTTATGGTTTTATAATTAGACACATTACCCTTTTATATCTTGTGGTAATTTGGGTTAGGAGTGCAATTTAGTTAAGAGTGATGTTCAATTGAGAACTAAATTTTTGTAAGGTTGTAGGAATTTACATTAGAAGTGAAGTTTTATATGCAAGGATAGGTCAAGTTTGGATGTGCATGAAAATTATACAAGGAAATTATAGGAATATGCTCCCAAAACATAATTTATTAAAGAAAAGAGCTCATATTTTGATGGTCACACTTTCAGAATTTAGTTGTGGGCTTTTTTCATTGAAGTGAAATTTCATGTGAGCAAAAATTATGTTTAGATGAGGACAAAAAATATGCAAGGGTTATGGTAAGACCTTGGATTGGAAGTGTTCATGTTATTGCATAGAAGATAGCTTGTTGATGGTTCAAATTATGTGTAGTGTAGAAAATTGTATACCCTTTACAAGTTCACACTTTGCTTCTAATTTACCAAATTATGCATTCCAAAGCCTTATTATTATCGTTTTCTTAAAGGGAAACCAACATTTAATTAATGCAATTAATATTTTAATGACCTTGGAATGTGAGTGTCCTAAAATTTTAGGCCAAGACCCATTCACCCAAGGGTGAATGGGTTCCCTTTTTAGTCCTAGGATGCATTTTCAAACATGTTTTTGGCAGTCTTTTAATGATCGAAATTCAAATTGTAATTTTTGGCTTTTGGAATCTAATTTTCAAGAAAATAGATAAACACCTATAAATACATAATCATTTTATCATTTGAAATCATCTAGCATTAAGGAAAATTTCAAGATCAAATATTATTGTCAAAAGCATTCAAGAGCAGATTTATCAGTAATGTGTTGTAGCAATCAAGATCCTATCATCACGTCCAAGTTCATGTGTGTTCATGTCATGTTTTGAAGCTAACAATGTGATGTAGGTTTCAAGAATTCAAGCATCAAATAAAGCAATAAATCAAGTCAATTTAGCAAGATCCAACCTTGGAGTGATGTGTTTGACTTCTATTCTCTAAGGGAAGTCATTAAAAGTTTGGTGAGTTGTAAGAAAGCATTGTTTCATTCATCATTTCCTTCTCCATTGTCATTATCTTTCTATCAAGGTTTAATTACCAAACTTGGGGTTTGACTAAGGTAGACCCCCATTCAAACAAAATACTTTTTCCCTCTTTGTATGTGCAAATTATAGGTTGAAGAAGAATTGAAGAGATCTCAAAGGAGCAATTTTTCATTCTTTCATTTCTTGCATTCATTGTTGTCAAGCCATAAAAACTCAGATTCAAAATTTATTTCTAACTTTCGAATAGTGGGGCCTGCGGAAAATGAAAACTCAGATCTTGTACCAGAGGAACCAAAAATTTGATCCTGACACTTGTAAAAAGACCCATTCGCCCAAGGGCGACTGAGTCCTTGTAGGCACCTTGAAACCAATTTTTCTTAGTATATTTTATGTTCTCTGCACTTCCTAGATCCACTAGTAAACTATTTTTTCTGACTGTTAGTCTTCAAGATCTTGCATTTTTAATATTAGGGAATATAATATCATTAAGTTAATCATTTTAAAATATTTCTAATCCATTCCAATACCCCAATAGATGTAGATCTAGGTTTGATTGGCTCACCGTCAAGGCTGCAAGTCAATTATTTCACCTTGTGATCTACATAGATCTAATGAAATTTAGGAAAAGGCACCATTGAATCTTAGGTTCTTTGCATTAAGGGCTTAGGATCTCTTTTTCTACATTTCATTAGGATTTTCTATGTGATGTGAAATAAATAATCCAAGTTAGGAAAATCCATTTCCAATGGAAACATCTTTTATAGGTTTTTTCCTTTTTACCATCGATGATAAATTAGGGCATATATAGTGTTTCAGTTCAACAATCTAGGGTTTCGACAATAATTTTACCCTAATTGTGCCTTTTATCTAAATCTAGGATTTTCTTGAATTTTCCTATTCCTTAAACAATTCCTTATTGAAACTTTCATTTTGCAATTTTTTTAAATGAAATTAAGCTGGAAAGACATTCTAATTAAAATATTTCATCAAAATACGTGATAAGGTACTTATTAGTTAGTCTTAATTCTATTGAGAATGGAGGTAATTTTGTAGCTTAAAACTTGTAAAACTATGTGATTGTAGATCTAATTAAGTGTTCTTTGTTACAAATTCTTTGTGTATGATTATTTGTTTAGATCAATTTTACCAATTGTAGAAAGAGACAAAAGATTATAGAAGAATGAGACAAGAAGATATAAGTGACACAACATATACGTGGAGAAACCCTTTTGGGAAAAAAAACCACCACAAGAATCAATAGTGCTTGCATTATTTAACCTTAGAACAAGATTACAATAACACTGCATCAATCCTTGATTGATATGCTTCCTTTGCCTTCAATAATCCTTTTTCACAACCTACAATAAACTCTGATAAAACTCTCTTAAACTTGCTGCAATTAATAGACAATTATGAGCATTTTAAACTCCAAAGAGTTGATCAAAACAAGAGCATAAAGCTCCTCACAAATATCTATGCCTAGATTGGGCAAGTAGAGTTCCACCATGTAACATGAAGTCAAAACCAAAGTCTCCTCAATTTAGGTTCCCCAAACTGAACACTTAACTGATCATTGGTCAAGAAAATATCTTCCAAGCTTCTCCTCAAAATTGGCACCCAAGAATGGGCCCACTTAATTAACCCTTGTAGATATCTTCTCATGTAAAAGGTGTTAACTCATAGATGCCAGCTTGGGTGCCCAAGGTGGGTCCAAGTCAATCTTAGTTAACTAAAACATATCTCTCCACCAATTCATGCAAACATTATGCATGATTGATCATCCCCACTTAACTGAATGTATCCACTTATTATTTGTCATGCAACTCAATTCAACTAAATTCAACTAGCATTCAACTCAAACTAACTACATGCAACTGAAGATAATTGAACCATAATTGAACTAAACTGAGCTAATACTAAACTAAACTAAACTAAACTAAACTAAACTAAACTAAACTAAACTAAACTGAATTGAACTGAACTGAACTCCACTCATGTAAATATCAATTCCTAACTTGTAGAATCTTTACATGCATTACTGAAGTGTTATCAATCCTCTAAATAGTTAACTTAAGCAAGGTGGGTTCTACCTTCCATGTGGGCACCCCATGCGATCCTATTTTGTAGGAGCTCTTCTTGGGCATCCCCACATGTTCCTATCATTTAGGAATAATTATAAATGTCAATTTACATGTTCATTTCATTCAAATTTAATCTCTTTCTAATCCTAGTGTTGGGGAACACTTTCCAAGGACTTAGGAGATACATGAAATATGTTTAGGATTGCAATTAAATGGCATCCTATTCCCAACATTCTCCCACTTGACATTATCTATTGAAATTATTCTAAACAAGGAATCATTATTATAAATCAAGTACAGGACTCAAGGCTAATGGCCTTCCTGCACCAAGAGAACTTATCTATAGGAACTGGTTTTGTAAGATAATTTGTAGCATTGATCAAAGTGTCAACTTTCTCAATCAATACCTTCCCACTCTCAACCATTTCTTGTACAAAGTGATACTGAGCATCAACATGCTTAGTACAAGCATGATACATAGGATTTTTGGCTAAAGAAATAGCACTCTGATTATCACATTCAAGTTTAATTTTCTTGCAATTAAAACCAATAGCTTTCCCAAGTCTTTGTAACCAAACTACCTCTTTAGAGGCATGTGTAGCAGCCATGTACTCTACTTATGTGGTGGAAAAAGCAACCATGGGATGCCTCTTACTCATCTAACTAACTGTAGCTCCAAACAAAGAAAACACATAGCCACTTGTCGACCTCTGACTGTTCAGGTCTCCTACCCAACCTGAATCAACAAAACCCTGTATGTCCAATGATCTGTGCATAATATCAATATCATTAGCACCATGATAAACCAAACAGTAATCAAAAGTACCTTGTAAATATCTAAACACCCTCTTAACATAAGTCCAATGTTCTTTACCAGGGTTAGACATAAACCTACTTAGAAGTCCCATTGCTTGGGCTATATCTGGTCTTGTACATACCATTGCATACATTAAGCTACCAACTGCACTAGTATATGGAATTTTAGATATTTCCTCATGATCAAAACTAGATTTAGGACTCATGTCTAAACTTAACTTCGTTCCAATTGGTAAAGGAATATTAATTGGTTTACTATCTTGCATGTTAAACCATTTCAAAATAGGATCAACATAGTTGCTATGTCTTAAGCAAAGCTTTCTGTTACCTCTATCTCTGCTGATATCCATACCAAGGATATATTTTGTAGCCCCTAGATCTTTCGTCTCAAATGTGCTAGAGAGTTGTGCTTTCAATTCTTTGATCATTACCTTGTTGTTACCAATAAACAACATGTCATCAACATACAAGATAATAATTAAAAGCTTATCATCAATACATTTTATGTAAACACAATGATCTTCCTCACTCCTAACATAACAAATTTTCAATGCAAACGCATCAAACTTATGGTACCACATTCTTGGTGACTGTCTCAATCCATATAAAGATCTCTTTAACCTGCAAACCAATTCTTCTTTTCCTTTTACAACAAAACCATCAGGTTGCCTCATATAAATATCCTCATCAAGATTCCCATGTAAGAAAGAAATTTTCACATCCATTTTCTCTATCTCAAAATCATAAGCAGTAACAATAGATAAAAAGAATCTAATAGAAGTTAATTTAGCAACAAGAGAGAAGATTTCATTAAAGTCAACTCCCTCTCTCTGGGAGTAGCCCTTGGCTACTAATCTAGCCTTGTACCTTTCGAGATTACCATATGCTCCAATTTTCTTTTTAAAAATCCATTTAGAACCAATGACCTTTCTTCCTTTGGGAAAACTCTCAAGATCCCATGTGTCACAAGTATCCAAGGAAACCATTTCCTCATGCATAGCTTGTGACCAAAGCATGTTCTCATATGAAGAAAAAGCTTCCCTGTAAGATCTAGGTTCATCATTAGTACTCATCAAAGAAAATATACAACAAAAATTAGGTGGGCTATACCTGTCAATGGGATTCCGTTGTCTTGTGGATCTTCTCAAAGGAGGTTCTTCTTGTTCCTCAATATTCTCATCATGAGCATCTATCTCAGAAGAACTCTGTGAACTCTTCTCATCCAATCCATCCAATTGTTCTTCAACATGTGCATCTTCATGCTTCTCAGTATTTATCTCAAAATGCATTGTTCGAGAAGTATCCTTGTCCTTTGGTTGTTCTTCTCTTGAATAAGATCTAAATTCCTTGAAAATCAAATCTCTAAATAAATATATTTTTTGGGTTAGAGGATTCCAAATCTTGTAAGCTTTTACATTTTCACCATAACCTATGAATATGCATGTATGTGCTTTTGGATCCAACTTAGATTGATTTTATTTAGGCACATGAACAAAATCATCACAACCAAAGATCCTTAAATGTGCAACACTAGGTTTCCTACCTAACCACATTTCATAAGGGGCTTTATCTTCAATAGATGAACTAGGAGATATATTGATTAAATAACAAGAAGTACTTATAGCCTTAGCCCAAAGGCACTAATCTAGCTTAGCACTACTTAACATACTCCTAGCTATTTCCATTAAGGTTCGGTTCATCCTTTCTGCTACTCCATTTTGTTGAGGTGTATATGGAGTAGTTTTCTGTCTCACAATTTCTGCATGCTTACAATAATCATCAAATTCCTTAGAACAATATTCACCACCTTATCTGATCTCAACACTTTTATCTTATGATTTGATTGTTTCTCAACCAAAGCCTTAAATTCTTTAAACTTATTGAACACATAAAATTTGTTATGCATAAAATAGATCCAAGTGTATCTTGAGGCATCATCAATAAATGTGACATAATATCTAGATTTTCCAATAGAGTCAATATCCATAGGGCCCATTACATCTGAATGAATAATCTCTAATATTCTTTTAGCTTTATTTGTTCCATTAGGAAATGAAGATCTAGATTGTTTTCCAAACACACAATGCTCACAAAAATCTTTTTTGCCAATATTATAATCAGGAATACCATCAACCAATTTCTTATTAAGAATGGTCCTAAGACTTTTTTCACCAATGTGGTCCAATCTATGGTGCCACAACATACATGTATTTTCAACTTCAGTTACATTGGCTGATTTATTCAAACTAGAGGTATTAAGCTTAAACAAAGTCCCAATCTGAGATCCTTTAGCAACCACCATATTCCCTTTCACCAATCTGCAACCACCTTTGTCAAATGTCACATGCATTCCAAAATCATTGAACTTAGATACAAAAAGTAGATTTCTAGCAAGTCTTGGAATATGTAAAACATCATTAAGGGTCTTAACCCTACCATCACTGAAACATAACTTTACCTCTCCTTTTCCCACAACCTTTGTCGTGCTATTATCTTCAAAGAAGATGTTTCCTCCATCATATGCAGTATACTTAGTGAACCACTCCTTGTTAGGAGTCATATGATAGGAGCAACCTGAATCAATAAGCCAAGAGTTATCACTAAAAGTATTAGAGGAAATGACCAATGCATCATTACCGTCATTCGAGGATTTCTCTGTAGAAGCATCAAAACTCTTTTTCTTTCTCTTACAATCCTTCTTTATATGTCCAAGTTTCCCACAGTTCCAACACTTTACCTTACTCTTACCAAGAGTTTTAGACTGTCCTTTGGACTTACCCTTTCCTTTCTTGTCTCCCTTAGGTTCCTTTTCCTTAGGCCTACCTCTTACAAACAAGGCATCTTGGGAACTAGTTTTAGACTTCCTCCTCATCTCCATTGATAGGAGAGTAGGAATTATATTGTCCATCTTAGGATCTGCACCACTACCACTGATAGCAACAATTAGATTTTCCCAAGACTCTGGTAAAGAACAAAGTAACAAAATGCATTTATCTTCATCTTTTAGCTTTACATCTACAGATGATAACTAACTTAGAATAAAATTAAAAGCATTTAAATGATGTGCAACATAATCACCATCTTTCATCTTTAAAGAATACAACTATCTTTTTAGATACAACTTATTAGTAAGAATTTTGGTTTGATAGATATCACCTATCCTCTTCCATAGTTTATATGCGGTAGTTTCATCTGAAACATTCAAGAGAACAACATCAACAAGACATAACCTTATGGTCCCTCTTTCCTTCTTATCAAGCTTAGCCCAATCCTCAGTTGACATCATTGCAGATGGCTTTGTCTCATTACAAACAACTAACCACTGATCTCTCTCTTCAAGGAGATCCTCCATTTTTAGTTTCCACATCTCATAACTAGATCCGTTGAATCTTTCAATATCTAAACAAGAAGTAGAAATCATTGTAACACACTTCTTTTACAAATCTGCAATAACACAATAGTAAAAGCTCCCACTACAACCAAAAAAACTTCAAACTTTTAAGAGAAATGTGTCCCAAACTCTACCCAACCATTAGCTTTGATACCAAATGTTGAAAATGGAGGTAATTTTGTAGCTTAAAACTTGTAAAACTATGGGACTGTAGATCTAATTAAGTGTTCTTTGTTACAAATTCTTTGTGTATGATTATTTGTTTAGATCAATTTTACCAATTGTAGAAAGAGACAAAAGATTGTAGAAGAATGAGACAAGAAGATAGAAGTGACACAACATATACGTGGAGAAAACCTTTTGGGAAAAAACTCCACCACCAGAATCAATAGTGCTTGTATTATTTATCCTTAGAACAAGATTACAATAACACTGTATCAATCCTTGATTGATATGCTTCCTTTGCCTTCAACAATCCTTCTTCACAACCTGCAATAAACTCTAATAAGACTCTCTTCAACTTGCTCCAATTAATAAACAATTATGAGCATTGTAATCTCCAAAGAGTTGATCAAAACAAGAGCACAAAGATCCTCACAAATATCTATGCCTAGATTGGGCAAGTAGAGTTACACAATGTAACATGAAGTCAAAACCAAAGCCTCCTCAATTTAGGCGCCCCAAACTAAACACTTAACTGATTGTTGGCCAAGAAAATATCTTCCAAGCTTCTCCTCAAAGTTGGCACCCAAGAATGGGCCCACTTAACTAAGCCTTGTAAATATCTTCTCATGCAAAAGGTGATAACTCAAAGATGCCAACTTGGGCACCCAAGGTGGGTCCAAGTCAATCTTAGTTAATTGGAACATATCTCTCCACCAATTCATGCAAACATTATGCATGATTGATCATCCCCACTTAACTAAATGTATCCACATGTTATTTGTCATGCAACTGAAGTCAATTGAAGTCAACTAGCATTCAATTCAAACTAATTACATGTAACTAAAGATAACTAAACCATAACTGAAATGAACTGAACTAATACTAAACTGAACTGAACTGAACTGAATTGAACTGAACTAAACTAAACTAAGCTAAATTGAACTAAATTGAATTGAATTGAATTGAACTGAATTGAATTGAACTCCACTCATGTAAATATCAATCCCTAACTTGTAGGATCTTCACATGCATTACTGAAGTGTTATCAATCCTCCAAATAGTTAACTTAAGCAAGGTGGGTTCCACCTTCCATGTGGATGCCCCATATGCTCCTATTTTGTAGGAGCTCTTCTTGGGTGTCCCCACATGTTCCTATCATTTAGGAATAATTACAAATGTCAATTTACATGTTCATTTCATTCAAATTTAATCTCTTTCTAATCCTAGTGTTGGAGAACACTTTCCAAGAACTTAGCAGATATATGAAATATGTTTAGGATTGCAATTAAATTAAATCCTATTCCCAACAAATTCAACCTACAAGCAAAAGTCTTTATAATCACTTTCTTCAAATGCATTGTCCCTTTCCTTTCACACTCTCTCCTTCTCACTTATGGTTGTAGAAATGGTGGTTGTTAAGTAAAACTTGCATTTTTCTTGATCGTTTAATTCACAAAGCTCTCAATTTTGTTTCAAATAATGATAATGTGTTGATTAAATCATCAAAATTATCTTATAGTTTAGGACTTATAGTAAAGGTGAATGAAAATCAATGTGTTAGGAAAGTAGGTGAGTAATCAAAGGTTAGAGTGGGAAAAGGTGCCTGTGGGAGTTTCTTGTGGAAGTGCAAGTGAAGTTCACAATGTTTAGTATGCTATTACAGTTTCAAGTTATGCCCATAGGTTCTTTAAAAAAAATTCATTATTTCCTTTTCAAGAAATCATAGGTGAAGTGAAGTAGAAGTGAAGCTTGAAGTTCACTTCGAATATGCAAATCCAAATCAAATTTTGTAGGTGCACTTTGTAGGGTTTCCTAAGGCATTTGAAGTGCAATTTTGAACTTGAGGTCATATTTAGATGAAGGTGGAATTTTTGTAGATGGACCATTTTAACTTCTTTGATGTTTGCAAGGAATTTCATGTGAACAAGACATCTTTTGATTAATATCCTATTTAGTTAAGCCTCAATTTTTTGCAAAACCCCACATATAATGTGTTCTAATGTTCTTTCACACTTTGTAAAATTTTGTAAGTTCATCTAGATATATAAGTGAAATAGAATCATGTTCACTTGGAAGGACAAACTCCACAAGTCAATTTCTTTCTTCTAATAACACAATTGAACAAACCATTAAAAGGAACTTAAGATCATTTTACACATTCTATTGAATCAAGTCATTCAACCCAATCCTTGTCGACTCTAGAATAATTGTTGGGGCTTGAGAATTGTTGACATGAAGAACTAACCTAAAGCTAAGCGAACAAAGGGGGTCCTCATTTTGTTTAAAGTAAAATGGGGTGTGTTGTGAGATGCACAATAGTTAGTACTTATGTACCTCAACTCATCCACACTTTTTTAATTGATCTATGCAAATTTTAAAAACAAGGGATAAAGTGTAACATTTTAAATAATTGTGATATCACAATGAATTTCCTCAAACCATTTGTGGTTGGATTTAAGTTTGAGAACTCATGCATATGAAGTCTATATACTGCAAAATAAATTTTCAAAGGAATACATATGCTTATATATTTTAAAAGATTTTCTTTAAAAGAGAGTTTTTCTTTTTGAAATTAACAAAGAAAAAATATGTTATATCAATCTTTGTTAATAATTCTATATACAAGAATAGAATATATATATATATATAAAATAAGTTTAACCTTTACATCTTAGGTTAGTTCCATCTAAGCATTTATTGCTTTTACTTTTCTTTTCTAGAATAGTTAAAAAAGCTTATTGAGTAAAGAACAAACCATGCTAGTTCTATAATTTGAAGGGTTATTTGGTCTTCAGGGAGTGAAATTTTAGGTAATTACAATTCATCATTAAGAAAATCTTATTTTAAGTCTTAGATGGGGTTGAATATGCATGTTTGAGGTTTACCTGCAAATCTTAAAATATCTATTATTCAGTTCTCAATATTTTTTTTTGCCTCTTTTATTAAATTTGTTATATCTCATCTTTAATGTCTTTAGCTAAAAAGTTTACAATCAATTTACATAGCTATAAAATGTTAACCATCTGTCTCATCAAAGTTGATATAAGCAAAATACAATTGCTCTTAAGATAACATTTTTTTTGTGGGGTTGACCCCGCAGTGCAATGGTTAAGTTGCAAGGGTAACATTTGGGTTGTCTAAGGTTCGAATCCCACAACTTGCTCTGGTGAAGCGAAAGCTTAAAGTCAGTTTCGACACCATCATGCCTAGTGGAGCGAAAGCTTAAAGTTGGTTTCGACACCATTGGGTCACAAGGTTGTGGTTGATTTCAGGGTGCTGCCCCTTAACAACGATTTACCAAACAAAAAAAAAGATAACAATTTTTGTGGTGCATATCTATTTCAAAGATAGATCTATAACTTTCTTAGGAAAGATTTTGCTTCCAACTATGCTTTGGGGGTGTTTGTAGAGATCTAAGGGCTATTGTTTGTTCATGGATAATTATTTTTAAAGTTAAAGTTATACCTTCACTTTTATTAATAGGTATTTAAAATTTTGAGCAAGTTTGGTATTTTTTTAACAAATCTAAAATTTATCGATAGAAAAAAAAAAAACATGTTTGTAAGTTTAATCTTAATTTATAGATAGAAGAAAATTTATTTCCTAGAAGTAGCATAAAAAAAAGTAGTTTCACAAGTGTTTAATCCAAATTTATTGATACAAAAAGTAATTTTTTTTACAACAAATTAATAAGAGGAAATGAGGTTTATGAATGTCATAACTCCAAATATTCTATGCAAAAAATAAACTTGTTTTAAAGAGTTCAATGTTAAAAAGAGAGAGAAATGTAATTAAAGATCAAGCTTAATTAATACTATCAATTTAATTTTCAAATAAAAGTACAAAGACATTTTCAATACAATTTAATTAATGCAACTGACATGAGAATTAAATTTAAAAGATACATAATACTAATAATAGAAGAGTTGAAATATCAAGACAATCAACATAAATATATTCAACTATTACTTTTCAAACACAAATAGCAATACAATACAATTCATAACATTACTATTTTTTTTAAAACACAGATAAATATATTCAACTATTACTTTTCAAACACAAATAACAAGAAAATACAATTTATTACATTATTATTTTGTTTTTAAAACACAAATAAATTGATAAAAATAAATTCAATGCTATATTAATTTTAATAAAATCAATATAACATTTTAACAATTCATTGCATTACTATTTTGTTTAAAACACAAATAAATTGATAAAAATAAACTCAATATTATATTAATTTTTAAAAAATCAATATAATATTTTAAAATCAATGGGAATCAACTCACACCTGTCTTCTCATACGGTGAACACAACAATTCAGAGCATTTAATTTTATGTATAATAACATTCACCCAAACCCACATTAAAAAAATGTGCTTTCATTTTTTGATTTATATTAAAACAATCAAAACAAATTATCATAGATTTAGTTTTATTGCAACAAGCATTATGATTAAAATTAGAGAGAAGAAATTTTCACAATCCATTGTAAATGAATTAGTATGTTTTTGTAAAAATTATGTAAGAGTTTTTGAATCAACATTTTGAATCAAATTTCATTGATCTATTAAAAAAATGTTTATTTCTCCCTTATAATGAAAATAATAAAATTTGATCTAAAATGTTGATTTAAAAATCTAACAAATTTTACCAAAAATATACTAATTCATTGTGATCAAAACTTATATCCACAATAAATATAAAATCTAAATGATGATAAAATTTGATGTAAAACATCGATCTGAAATTCTTACAATTTTTACCAAAAAAAAAAATACTAACTCATTATGATCAAAACCTGTATCCACAATAAATATGAAATCTAAATGAATCCTAACCATCTATTCTTAAAAAATAAAAATAAAAAATCTTATTAATGATTCAATAATAAATAGATAGCATAAAAAAAATTGTACTGATTGCAGATGAATAAAAAGACAGGATGAGATGCCATTCATGCCATCCCAAGAGTTCAAAATGATATTGACACCAACAAGAAACCTAAATCTGAAAACTATATAAAAACAAAAATATTACTATCTACCTATAGATCCAATTATTTTCACCAAAACAAATAATTTTTTATTAAAAAAAAAACAAAAACTAAAAAATACACTCCTTACTTAGGATTCATGACTGCCCTTGTTGTACGACCCGTATAACGTTAACCAAACCGACAAAAAACCAAGCGTATTTCCTGTCAAAAAAATTGTTATTTCCTTAATAAGGAAATTTTGAGACATTATTTTCATGGAATGTAGACAGAAGTATATTTAGCCATTCCCATTCAAATCAAAACAGGAATAAAAAAAATTAAAAATGCACCAGACTAAACTTTGTTTTCAAAAACCATTTGCAGAAATGATGAAAATACAATACAAGCCAAAAGAAGCTTTTCATTCATGTTACATTATACATAGTAAAACTTGGTTTTCTGTTTAACCTTCCCACCAAACAACCCCCCACCCAGCTCTACAGCACACACCACAACCACAACCTGATATATCTTCCCCCACAATCATATACAGTATAAGGTTAGCTCTATTTCTTTCATCTTTATCTCTTTCGGTTTTACAGATTACAGTAAAGTCTGTGGTCTCAGCAAACAAAGTCTATGTCAGAGAAAAGAAAAAAGAACAGGTATAAAATCCTCTCTTTCTACATGTTCACTGGAATCTTATGCATGGAAAACATGGAGTCCAGGTCCGGAGGTATGAAAAACCCTGTCAATGGCACCGAATGAAACCTTGAACTAACTCTGCGCTTTCTCGGAGCAGGAGGGCATGGCAAATGCTCTGGTATTTTGTACTCCTTTGCCTTGGGCGTAGTGCATATCTCCTCTTCATTTGTATTCAAAATATTGTCGGTGCTGCTGGCTTTTTCCACCGACTTTGAAGCTCTGAAGACGGAACAAGGAGAACCAGAGGAAGAAGAAGAAGAAAATGAAGCGGCAGACGAGGAAGAAAATGAAGAAGATGAAGACGAGCAAGTGACTATTGGCCGTAAAATGAACGGCTTTGGAAAAGTATCCAGCCTTTCGGAAGATATCTCTTCATCTTGAAAAGTAGATGAAGTTTTGTCGGTTGGAATCACAAAACCCTCGCCGTCAGCACAGCTCCCTGTGTCGGAAGCCATAACTTTAAATAACAAGAAATGGAAAATGAAGTTCCTGCGGCAGCAGCTTTATGCTGTAACTGCGAAGAGCCTGTAAGGCACCGACCTTTACCTTTCTGTTGCAAGCACTACGGCCACGGTGCGGCTTTAGTGGCTTCTGTGTGGAAGAATATAACAAACCAGAAGCTTCGAACCAGTGCAGGGACTTAGCACTTTGCAGCTTTCAGCAGGTAAGAAAGTACGAGCTTCTCCTGCACACTTTTCACTGATGACTCCGAGCTGAAAATATCTCGCAAACATTAAATAAAGCCTTTACAAGTGCCTAAAACGGCTTCAAAAAGCTTCAGAAATATAAACTTCCCTGGCAACTGCGTGTTCTGAGAAGAGAGGAAATGCACGCGGAAGCTCGAAAGTAAACCCTACGCCTCCAAATTTCTGCTCACGAAAAACCTGGAGCCCTACGAGACATGAACAGGCTTGAGTTCCAGATTCTGCCTCTAGAAACTGCAAAGCTAGCTGAAATTGGCCAAATTTTTATCTGGTCAAACTCTTCCTTCGCTACAAAAACTTCTTATGCCTAAAGCGGCTGAAAAAACATAAAAAATGCAGCCGCTTAAGCCAGACAACTTTCACAGTAGCTCTCAAACCCTGCAAAAATTCAAATTGCTTCCAAGCAGCGCTGAGAAAATGTTATGAAGCTCGGAAGACGTACGCTTGAAGATTACGCGCTTCAAATCAAATCGTGTAATGAAAATGAGTATAGATTTTGGTTTTGATGCGTTCTCTATATCGGAGCAGGGGCTGTCACAGCGGCTGCCCGAAAACGCTGCCCGGGGCAGGGCAGGCATTTAACTTGAGTACGGTTAAGAGACAACTCGAGGTTTGAACCCCGAGTCGGTGTTAAGCGCCGCCAACATCATTGTGGTGGACGACTGCTTGGTGGTGGTATCACCACTCTTCATTTACTACGTCGGTGAGGAAGGAGGTTTTGTTGACGGAGGGCAAGGTAACGATAACGGTAACGGCAGATGAATGTTTTTCGCAACGTTACGGCCAATCCGTCAATATGAATGTCACATTATGCATGCACATATGCATACATCAATGTACATGGGTCATGGACTTGTGGTAGCGGTCGTCAGAGGTTCGCTTTTTTAACTTTTTCCCTTATTAGATTTCAACTTAAAAACTTTTAAGGGAAGCATTTACGTATTAGTACAAAAGACCGGGGAACAAGGTTTTCTAATAAATTTTCCATCAAAGAAAGTTTGTCGACTTTGTGCCTTGGCGGGCTGCCCTCGTAGGACACTTAGTCAAACTTAGATGAGTTCTTAAACTAGGATTAGAATTTGTTTTTTATTTCTGAAGATTTATGTGGGTCGTCGTCAAGACTTTCTTCATGTTGGCGTGGGGAAGGTCGGTTTCACAAAGGATTTTCACAATCCTTAATGGAGAAATACACGAGTAAAACAAGTCAACTAGTTACCATGCTTGGTGGAGAAAAAAGGAGGGGGGAAAAAGTGGATTATCTTAGTGTCCCCTTTTTCACATCTAAAATACGGGGGTCTAATGTCACCATCTAGCTTACTATTCTTGTTTTTTAATTGAATATTGTTGTGTGTTTTTGTGAGATAATCTTTGAATGAATGCTACTACCATTGAAATTCCTTTTCATGAAAGGACGGATGACTAATGGTTTAATTTAGCCGGTTTACAAAACATTGGGTATGACAGACCTCTTGTAAAGGGAAAATAAATTTTGTATAGAATTAATTCAGGTTTATTAAGTATAAATTAGTTTAGATTAATTAATATTAGTTAGGATTGATATATGGTAAATTGTAATAGTTAGTTTAAGAAAATAAATGTGAGAAAGGGTGGTAATTAAATTTATGATTGAAGAATGTGTGTTAATGAAGAATATTTTAAAATAAGATTGGTATCTATTTAGAAAATGTTGATCTTTCTATCAATGAATACCTTACAATTTGTGTCAGATTCATGTTTTGTTAGAGGTCAAGTTTGTAGGTTTGAAGTTGCAGATTCATCCTTTTATATTCAACTCTACACAATGTAGAACTCTACTGAATTGTTTGCTTGGATAATCTTCAACTTTCTGCTTTTTTCTAACATTTGAGGGTTGACAGTATTTAAGAATACCTTGAAAGGGTTGTTGTTATGTTGCAAGGAGATAAATTCTCCTAGGTCAACATTAGCCGAAGACAAGGGAAAGATGGAGAGACAGTCAACAGGGTAGGTTGCAAAGATGAAGCAAATACAAGAAATCAAGAAGTCCATCAATGTAAGGAACAAAGAAAGGTTTTAGTACCTAATCCCATGGAGGATATTTCTAGACCAAGGAGAATTTGTAGGAAAAATTGATGTTGTGAAAGAGCAAGGTTCAAGGCAGTATAGTCCTTATGGGACATGAGGTTTTCTTTTAGGTGGGTTGTATGGTGCAGGAGCACCAAGTCATTTTGGGTAAGTTAGTTTAAGTGATAATTTCTTAGGTGTTTTGGGTCATTTCAATGTAATAAGGCCATGATGAGGCCATTCATAAGGTTTTGTGGTCATTTGAGTCATTTTGGGTCTATAATGTAAAAGTTGCAAATCATGGCTAAAAGTTGTCAATTTTGGCAAAAGTTGTCAAGGAGGGTAGATTGGAATTTTTCTTGTTTGGAGTCATGTTCTTAGGTTGAATAAGGTATAATAAGACATTTTCTAATGTTTTAGGATGGTTAGAGTGAGTTAGGGGTCAGTTGTGCCAAATTTGCAAAAAATGCAAAACAATGTTGAAAAGTTGTCAATGAAAATGTAAAAGTTGTAAGCCAATGGTCATTTGGGTTTGAAAAGTAGTTGTGTATGAACCTTAAATCTGCATTAGCTAAAAAAAAAAAACCCTTAGCATTGTTAGTAAACCAAAGCAAACAAAAGATTCCCTATAAGATTCATTTGATCACAAGAATAAAGCAAAAGAAGCAAGCAAAACATAGAAAAACATCATTCTAATAATCAAACCAGCATCTTATAGTGGATTGGTACTTCTATGGAAAGAAGGCCTTTCCCAATCCTTGCTTAAGCTCCATGATGAAAATGCTATGAAGAATGATATGGAATGCTATGATGATATGGATTCAAATGACAATGGTGCATTTGTGCTTGAGATTGTGGAGTTGTGGAGGATTTGATGATGAATGAAGCCTTCCATTTATATAATATTTTGATGAGAGAAATAGCCAAATGGATGAATGCGGGACAAATATTTAGCCAATGAGATGGAGACACTTGTCAACTTGTCATAGGTTGGAGGATGAGCACATTTTGGTCAATGTGCCAAAGAGGGGGAGATTTCAAATTTGAATTTGAGAGTTAATGTTGAGTGGGGGACATGTAAGAGAGAATTTATTGCAATGTTGGATGTACATGTCCACTTGTTTTTGAATTCAAACTTGAGGGAATATTCCTCAAAGATGCCATGTTGATGGAAAATGTTGATTTTAATAAATCAATAAATTGATTTATTGGTGCAAGTGGGAAAAGCTAGACGATGTGATGGGTGGTTAGGTTAGGTAAATCAGGATTAGATTAGCTTAGGTGATGATTAGGTGATTTTGACCCCTTTGACTTGAATATTTGGATTTATTTAAATCAAAAAGGGATGGAATATGCATTTTGAGATTTCAATTAAATAAAGTTTGGTTTATTTAATTAAAAAGTTGATGTTTGATTTATTTAATTTAAATGAATAACCTTAGGAATGAAATTAATGAGTTTAATTTACCCGATGAATGGATGAAGGTGAACTAAGTTTACTTGATGAATGGACCTAATTGAATGCATAATGCTAATTTTTCATGTCTACAAGTCGTAACTGTTGAATGTGGTTGGAGGACCTTTAAAAAGGATTGTGAACTCAAAGGGATGGTTGTTGAAGTTGATCATTGAGAAGAAGCAATAAAAATTCATTGTTTTCTTTGCAAAATCTATGTTTTTCCATAAATTTTGATGTTTCTTTGAATTGTATGGTTTCGTACATGAAGATTGTGATCTCTTATGGAGTGAAACACATGGGCAGTAGGCCTAACATCCCTTTAGATTTTTTTTTATTAGTTTTCATTCATTTTTGTGCATTCTAGAGGCAAATTACTGTGAATAGACCTGTATACCTTGTTTAAGGGTTTTGAGTGTGTAAAAATGTCTTTTTAAACCTTTCCACCCACTGTTTTCTTCTATAACTTGGTGGAAAGGCATAATCATGGGTAGATAACATGTGTGTAAGATTTTATGAGTAAGTGAGGCGAGTAGAAGGTTTTTAGATGATGCCCTAGGACTGAAAATGGAGGATTTTGAGTGAATTTGTGAGGTTTGAGTGGTGAAATGTGAGTAATTTGTGGGGGTAGCAATATTTAAGGTCTTTTGAGTTTGTGTAGACCTTTTAAAGGTTGATTGAGGCTTTGGTTGGTTATAGGTAAAACTGGAAAGTGCTTTTCCAATAAACCCTAGTGTAATTTGGGAAAAGAGAGGGTTTTGGGGTTAAAGGTGTTAGAGGGCCTATCATGCTCCAAAGGTTGTGGATTTAGTGATTTTGCAGACTAGTCAGTGTTTCCCAATTATTATTTGTGGTTTGTGGAATGTATGGAGGGCACTTCCTTTCTAAATCTAACCTAATTGGGGTCTTGAACAATGCCATTTCATGCTTTTATGAAAGTTGATCCAAAAGAGTCTTATGAGAGGTTGAAGTATGTTTAAGTTGGCTAAAATGGGTGCCTGTAGAGGCCAAGGGTTTCAAAGTTTGATAAGGTGTTTGTGAGTTAAGTTCCAAAATATAGGTCTGCAGACCTATTAGAGGAAGAGGTGAGTTTGTGTGAAGAACTGCCCTTGTTAGGGTTTGGAGTTTTAATTGCTTGTTGAGTGCAGTTGATTTGGTGTTGATTGATTTGGAAACCTCCCTATTTGACATCAATTGGTATTAGATCATAGGGAATAGATATTTTGTGTGTTGAAGGTTGCTGATTGAAGGAAGGGTAATTGGAAGTTGAAGAGACAAAACTGTCAAGATGCCTCCTAAAGGAAGCATAGTTGCAAGAAAGATTGATGAGCTAGCTAGAGAACTAGAATTCTTAAAGAGGGAGATTGTTGCATTGAAGTCTAATGTTGGGGTGACCGTGGATGAAAGTGATTTTGAAGAGGAAGAAACTTCTAGTGAAGAGGAAGAGTTGGATCCAAAGGATGTGATGATGGTGAAGCTTTTGAAGGTTGTGAAAAGTGATGGACATGGAAAAATGGATTTTCCTATGTATGGGGGTAAACTAGATGGTGAAGAGCTCTTAGACAAGATACGACCATGGAGAATTATTTTGAAAGTGAAGAAGTAGATGAAGATCACAAGGTGAAGAAGGCTAAGACCAAGTTGAAAGGGCATAGTTTGCTATGGTGGAACTTTGTGCAAGATGAAAGGAAGAAAAAGGGGAAGGCCAAGATCACTTCTTGGGAGAGAATGAAGGAAAAAATCAAAGGTAAGTTCCTTCCTAATGATAACAATGTTCAATTGCTTAAAAAACTTCAAAATCTTAGGAAAAAGGACTTAGATGTGCAAGCATACACTGAGGAGTTCTATAGGCTAAGTATAAGGACAAAACATGAGGAAGATGAGGAAAAAAGAGTAGCAAGATATCTTAATGGTTTGGGATATAATTTTCAGGATGAAATAAGTTTGATGACACCAAAAATAGTTGAACAATGTTTTCAAATGGCTATAAGGGCAGAGGAAAAAGTGAAAAGGAGACAAGAAGACAACAAGAGGTAGATGCAGTACTTCTAGAGGTAGAGGTACATTTTCTTCTTCAAAATAGTCCAATCAAGACCAAGAAGATGCTGGTAAAAGTAAAGAACAAGTGGTTGAGTCTAGAGGTGGGTGGAGAGGTGGAAGAACAAGTTTTAGGGGCAAAAATATAGATCAAGGAAGAGGTTCTAATGTGTTTTCAGGAAGGTGTTACAACTGTGGTGATTTCGGTCATCCATCCTTTATGTGTCCTAAAAATTTTGTTGCTACTTCAAGTGGAGGTGAAAGAAGAGGTGAAAAGAGATTCCAAATTGTGCAAGAAGATGAAAGAGAAAGTTTATTCTTCAAGTCATGATTGTGAACCAGAAGTTGGTGAAGCTTTGATGCCAAGAAAACAACTCTTGAAGTCCTCCAAGGAGAAGGAACCAATGCAAAGAAGAAACCTATTCAGGACCACATGCAAGAGCAAAGGTAAAGTATGCAAGGTAGTAATAGATTTAGGCTCCACTGATAATATAGTGTCAAGAGAAATGGTAGATAAGTTAAGTTTGGCGAAGGTTCCTCATGAAACACCCTATAAGGTGTCATGGTTAAATGATAATCAGTCACTTCTAGTCAATGAGTAGGCTTTAGTTGAGTTTCAAATTGGAGGGTACAGAGATAGGGTACTTTATGATGTTATACCAATGGAATGTTGTCATTTGTTGCTTGGGAGATTGTGGAAATTTGAAAAAGAATCCATGTATGATGGATGAACTAATACATATCAGATTGAACATGATGGGAACACATTTACTTGGACACCATTGCAAGAGGAATTCGAGGAGCATACAAATGCAACAAAAGTAATCATGATGGGTAATAAAGATTTTGTGAAAGTGGAGAATGAAAAGGAGATGAAGGTTATAGCCACCCCTAGGATGGAAGAAGCCATGACAGTGAGCTTGCAGAATGATGCCATGTTGAAGAGAAAGGCTGGTGAGTTGCTGATGAAATATGATCATGGAAAGGTCAAGGATGAATTTGTGTTGAAGGTTCAAGATAGGTTTATGAAGCATGATAGGATTATGGTGGGGACAGTATCTTGTCCATTGAATGAAAAAGAGGGCAAAGGATAGTTCAGTTGTGTTGCTTTACAGGCTAATGGACCTAATGGCATAGGGGTTAAAAGGACAAAGAACCTAATGACTGAGGTCAAAGGTAAAGGTGTAGGGAGAAGGGATGCTTGGAAAGTGAAAGTGAATGAGCCAAGTATGCAATAATAATGAGAGAGAGGAAAATAAGAGGGAAAGTGGTTAGAGGTCAGTTTGTAGTGATCAAGGTAGGTGTAACATCAACTAAAGACAAGGGAAAGATGGAGAGATAGTCAACACAGTAGGTTGCAAAGATGAAGCAAATACAAGAAAGCAAGAAGTCCATCAATGTAAGGAACAAAGAAAGGTTTTAGTACCTAATCCCATGGAGGAGATTTCTAGACCAAGGAGCATTTGGAGGACATAGTAATGTTGTGAAAGAGCAAGGTTCAAGGCAATATAGTCCTCATGGGACATGAGGTTTTCTTTTAGGCAAGTTGTATGGTGTAGGAGCACCAAGTCCTTTTGGGTAAGTTGGTTTAAGTGATAAGTTCTTAGGTGTTTTGGGTCATTTCAATGTAATAAGGAAATGATGAGGCTATTCATAGGTTTTGTAGTCATTTGAGTCATTTTGGGTCTATAATGTAAAAGTTTCAAAATCATGGCTAAAAGTTGTCAATTTTGGAAAAAGTTGTCAAGGAGGGTAGATTGGAATTTTTCTTGTTTGGAGTCATGTTATTAGGTTGAATAAGGTCTAATAAGACATTTTATAATGTTGTAGGATGGTTAGAGTGAGTTAGGGGTCAGTTGTGCTAAATTTGCAAAAAATACAAAACAATGTTGAAAAGTTGTCAATGAAAATGTAAAAGTTGTAAGCCAATGGTCATTTAGGTTTGAAAAGTAGTTGTAACTATTGAATGTGGTTGGAGGACCTTTAAAAAGGCTTGTGAACTCAAAGGGATTGTTGGAGAAGTTGATCATTGAGAAGAAGCAATAAAATTTCATTGTTTTCCTTGCAAAATCTATGTTTTTCCAAAAATTCTGATGTTTCTTTGAATTGTATGGTTTCATATAGGAAGATTGTGATCTCTTATGGAGTGAAAAATGTGGGAAGATGGCATAACATCCATTTATATTTGGTTTTATTAGTTTTCATTCATTTTTGTGCATTCTAGAGGCAAATTACTGTGAACCGACTTGTATACCCTGTTTAAGGGTTTTGAGTGTGTAAAAGTGTCTTTTTAAGCCTTTCCACCTACTGTTTTCTTTTGTAACTCGGTGAAAAGGAATAATAAGGGGTAGAGAACATGTGTGTAATATTTTATGAATAAGGGAGGCAAATAGATGGTTTTTAGATGATGCCCTAGGACTGAAAATGGAGGATTTTGAGTGAATTTGTGAGGTTTGAGTGGTGAAATGTGAGTAGTTTGTGGGGGTAGCAATATTTAAGGTATTTTGAGTTTGTTCAAACATTTTAAAGGTTGTTTGAGGCTTTGGTTGGTTGTAGGTAAAATTGGGAAGTGGTTTTCTAATAAACCCTAGTGTAATTTGGGAAAAGAGAGGGTTTTGGGGTTAGAGGTGTTAGAGGGCCTATCATGCCCTAAAGGTTGTGGATTTAGTGATTTTGTAGACTAGTCAGTGCTTCCCAATTATGATTTTGGGTTTGTGGAATGTTTGGAGGGAACTTCCTTTGTAAATCTGACCTAATTGGGGTCTTGGACAATGCTATTTCATGTTTTTGTGAAAGTTGATCCAAAAGAGTCTTATGAGAGGTTGAAGTATGTTTAAGTTGGCTGAAATGGGTGCTTGAAGAGGCCAAGGGTTTTAGAGTTTGATAAGATGTTTGTGAGTTAAGTTCCAAAATATAGGTTTGCAGACTTACTAGAGGAAGATGTGAGTTTGTGTAAAGAATTGCCCTTCTTAGGGTTTGGGGTTTATTGCTTGTTGAGTGAAATTGATTTGGAAACCTCCCTATTTGACATCATGTTGTATGGGGTCGGTTCTAGTGTGGGTCTTTCTAGATATTCCCATATTCTCTAAATGTGATTAGATTGACATTTTTTCCTAAATCAATCGTTACTTTAGAGATTTTTTGATTATGAATCTAGAGGTTAATCATGATAGCTCTGGTTTTCTAGTATTTTCCAATTGCTCTAATTTGTGGAGTGGATTTCTTATTCTAGTATTTAGTAATTTTCTTTGACTTTATTAGTAAGTCATTTTCCTTTCCATTTGTGCTAATTGTTTTAGTACCCATTCTTCTTTTTTTGAGAACCTATTCTTCTATCTTTTGTTTCCTTGTTCTTTCTCAATAATTTTCCTAGGCTATTCTAGGATTTGGTCATGTTGTTTCTTGGTGGGGTGGAAATTCTCTTCCCCTTCTAAGCTATCTTCTTCTACTAATACCACATGTTGTTTTTTGGTCTTTGTACCTTATTTGGTGAATACTTTTGGTTTACCCTTTTCTATTATTCTATGTTTTCTCTGGTGCTACTTTCTTCTAGGGTGTATCCTTCATCCTTAACTACATTCTGGTATCTCCTTGTTTCTTCCTTCAGATTCTTGAGTACCTTTTGGAGAAGTATTGCTCCTTTATTTGTATTAGAGTGTTATGATTCATCAGTTTGAGTTTGTGGTGATGTGATTTTATAATACTAGAATTACTTTTTACAATTAAAGGCATTATGATCTTCTTGGCCACAAAATCCACATTGTTTTCTTCTTTCCCTCAACATTCAGTTGCAAATTGTTTTGGTTTACCACAATCGAAACATATAGTATCTTCTCTCCTTCCTATTCCTCCACCTCAACCTCTTCCTCCATGAAATGAGTTGTTATTATATTGCTTTGGATTTTGGTTATTGTTTGCATTTCCTTGGTTCTATTACCATGGTGGTACCTTGTATCCAGTATCTAGTTCATGTAGTTTTCTTTCTTCCAGTCCCTTTATATATTCCAATGTATGCTAGTCTTGACTAATTACTGCGGTGAAATCTTCTCTTAACCAAAATAACTGTGATATAAATTATTTAGTATCGTGGTCATCCCACTCTCTACATATTTCATAGTAGACTGAATTCACTTTCTTGGGTATTATATAAAGGTCTACTTGTAGTGCATTGGTTTTCTTAAATCCCCTAGTTCTTTGGGACATTAATTTCTAATGTGTCCTTATCTTCAATATTAGGTTGACCAAATGTTAGTCCTAGTTGTATACATGTCTTGTTTAGCCATTATTTCCTATTGGAGTCTTAATTATTTTACCCCAAGTCTCTATTTTCTCTTTCTTTATCTTGTTTGCACCATGGATAGTTTTCAATCTAGTAGGAAAATGTAACTAGTTCCAAATATGTATTAAAATGTCTTCCATCTAGTGCTATTCTTATTTCTGGCAGGACTCCAAAGATAACCACTTGATAATTTGTTTTTCACTTATAATTTCTTCTAAATATCCAATAACTTTGAATTTTTTGTTAAAATATTTGATTGATTCATCTTCATGCTACATTAGTTCCCAAAGATTACTTACTCCTTTTGTAGGTAATTTTGGTGTGGAAAAATTTGCTAGGAAATACTACTTTATTGTATCCCAATCTTTATTATGGTTTGGATAGTTTTTCTAATACCATTGTAAGGTTTCTTCGTAAATTGATCCTATAAATCCAAATAATTGATGTCATTTCTAGTTAGGTTTTGTCTCTGCCATAAAGATTCTAAGATGAACATATGTTTAGATGCTTCAATTGTATCCTACCCAAATGTGGGTAATTTTATTGTGGTATTCATGGTTGATTCTTCTTTTGAATCACTATCTATGTATCCTATATCAAATGTCTATTCACTTGATGTATTTGCATTGTTTCCTTCTTCTATGATCTATTGTCTTAAATTTTTTTCTACATCTTATGTTGAAATTCTCCTTTCTTTTATTGGCATTAGGGGTGACTCCTAGTTTATGGGTTACATTTGTTCAAAGTTTCTCTTCATTCTTGAAGGTTTCTATTTATTTGCTAGTGTCATTTGATTATGGGATGGTTTCTCTTTGTTATAATGTGTTAACATTGTATAATCCTCTTTATTTGTTATCACATATTCACTCCTTACTTTCAATACACTTCTGGGTACTAATTCATCTAGGTAATTTTCATTAAATGATATATTCTAGAGTTTTTGTACCATAGTTTCTAGTAATGGCCAATTTTCATTCATCTCTAGTTGGATATGTGTCCATTTTGGATCTGTAATTGGTGTCTTATTCATAGGAGTTGTCATGATTATTACTACTGCTCGTTCCATTCTTTCCTAGAATTCCCATAATTGTCAAATTTTTTCTTCTATATTTTGAATAATTTTGTTTATTCTATTTATGCTAGAACCTAACTGCAATACTTCTTCCTTATCTCCTTTGGTGGCATCCTCTATGGTGCACTCTTTTTCTTCTTCTCTGGCAACACCCACATTGGTGTGCTCAACAATACCCTCAATGGTGTGCTCACTCTCATTATGTTTTTCTTCCGCAGCCTCTAGGTTATGTTCCTTAACCTTTTTCTCTACCTCTTCCATTCTTTTGTGGCATATTTCTCGTCTTTCCTAAATCTATTTTAACTTCCTTTCTTCTGCATGCATTTCAATTTCCAACTCAATGATTTCAAGTATCTTTATTTTTCTTTTGCTAATTCCTACTCCCATGTGTGTTCTTGGTTCAAATTTCCATTGGTCTCTATATATATATCTTGTATTTGAAGGAAAATATTTAATAGTTGCATATTTTTAGATCCCTTCCCCCTTTCCATTTTTCATCCCCTAATGGCCTACCCCCCTCTCACAAAGGTGACCCTTAGGGTCTGACAAAAATTTATGCTAACTTCTTATCCTTTTATGCTTATACTTTCTCTATTGTTCTCTTCAGGGTCTAAAAAATGGAACCAATATTGGCAAGAAGGATGGGGAAGTACCCCAATACTTCTTATGTAGTCTGTTTATACCCCAGAGGATACAATAAGAGAAACACACATTTGGGGTAGGATTATAGAAGGAATAATTAAAACATATCATATCAACAACAAAGAAAAATTCATACATTCGCTGCACATGTATATATAATCCTTATAAATCCTTTATATTATATCATACTCATGTAAAAAAGGAAAGTCTTAGTCTCTACTCATATATAGTTCATATATTCCTCTTCTATCTCTACATATACCTTATTTATATTGTTTACATTTCATATATACATACATTCCCTTGAAGGGACATGACTCCTAATTACAAATAATGCCTTTTTGTCCTCCACAAAACTTTTGTGGTATCCTACAGTAGGTTCTAACCCTATCCTTGACTTGCTAACAATACCCTAAAGCTACTCATAATGTACCTTCATGTGGTGAGATAGACATTACCTAGGTAACACCTTTTGGTTTTCTTTCCTAAGGGAAATCAAATGTATGTGGTTTTCCCTAGCTATCCATTCATAAGTAGATGGTATTATTAAATTATTTTTTACTATGATCCCACATTAGTCAAGACACCTACTTGAATAATTTTAGGCTTGTGCAAGCTCTTGGTGTGTCCTCTTGATCTTAACCAATGTATACATATCTCCCTCAATCCAATTTTTTTATTTGGTGTATTTTCAAGTCCACCCCTTGGTCAACAGAACAAATCTTCATCCCAAGATCCATCATCAAATATTTTATTTAAAATACCTCATTCAATCAAACAACCCTTAATTTCTCCAATCCAGTCCTCCATCCCAAAATCAAGCCAAATAATTCATCCAAAATATAACTTTCCCTTCATCTTCATTGTTTAATGCTTCTACTTTGTACTTTAGTTCTTTTTCTATCTTAGCACTTCTTCTTTATCCTTCCACACTTTCACTATCTTAGTGCTTCTTCCTTTTCATTTCACACTTGTGTTGTTTAGTGCCTCTACTCTATCTATGTGTGCTTATGATTTTTAGTGCTTCCAACTTATGTTTGTGTCTATGTTATTTCATTGAAACCAATAAAATTAAACCTAAAAATCACCTAACTCTCTCCAATCCAACTCCATTTTTCATATTTCATCTTCAATATTGAGTTTCATTCTTCTAAATGCCCAATCCATTATCCTAATTTTCACTTCATCCTTCAAATCACAATCCATATATCTCAATCAACCTTTCATCCATCATCTCATTATTCTAATCTCAATCCTCATCCAACAACCAATCCCAAAGTATCCTCTTCTAAGCATTTCTTTTTCAATCTAGTCCAACATTCTAATCTTCTATCTTCATACCATATCTTCATCAATTTTTTTATTCTCACCCAAATTTACATCTAACATCCTATAAATATCAATAAAGTATCTAGTCACCTCTAGTCCTCTAATCCAAGTCATAATCCAAATCCAATTCCAAATATAATCAACCTTCATCTTCTAAATCCTACATCAACCATATTCTAAACCACTTCTCAAATCACCTCTATTCTTCATTCATTATAACTATATTATCCCAAATTTAAGCTTAATCCAATTACCTAAAATATAAGATTTTATAAATCAATCCCCCATCCAATCTAACTTAGCCTCATCCAATCTCCTCTCATCCTATTTCTTACATCCCAATCCAATCTAACCTCATTTTTTAACTTCACACTTCCCCACCAATTTTTGATGATGATGAGGTTAGTCTTGTTGACCAACCCAAACATAATCCCTATGATGGTAATGAAAGTATTGTTGATCGAGAGGAGCTCTCCCCATCCAAAAACCTTAAAATTTAAACATCCATTAGTCACACTTTCAACCCCCATGAACTCTTCAATTACTTCCTCACCTTCTACTTCAACAATAATAAAGATGCCATGGATAGAAACCTCCTTAGTATTGATGGTAAACTTCCATCCCCCCACCTCGATCGAATTCGGATTCATCTCCTATTGGTCATGCTTCCCCTTTGATAATGGAAACCAAGCCTCTATCCAAAATTCCCATCTCAAACTTCTTTTAAAGATACTCATCCACATCCTCATACTCAATTCAAAAATCGATTGGAACCTCCACTTCTAATTCCACTTGCTCATCTCCAACATCCTTACAATCCAGATAATCCTAATCCTATAAATCCACTTCCTTCGATGTCTTTTGTGATTTCCTCCAAACAATATTATTAAAGGATCCCAACTAACCATGCATAAACAAAGTTGTGTAATATTTCCATATCATGCATCTACCTCTGCCCCTTACTCCCCATCTCTCAAATATACAAAAATTTCCCAATCCCTCAAACACAAAAAATCCTCCATCCATAAAGACCCAAAATCATTTTCTCATCCATGTGCACCACTTCTAAAATCTATCCATGCACTTTTTGCTAGTCATATCATACTCCCATCCTCTCCTTAAAACAAATCCAACTATGCCAATCCATTACTCCACACCATGCTACCATAAATTTTCCTCAAGTAAATCATTCCATTCCATCCCTTAACCCTTTTCCATATCAAGATCAAAGCATCCTCTCCACTTCATCTCATAATCCTCTTTCATCTCAAGATCAATTCCCTCCTTCCATTCCATCCCATGACCCCATTAATCTTAAGACCAAATCAATCCATCCACTCCATCCTATGATCTCCTTTCATCTCAATATCAAAGTATTCCCTTGTCTTCATATCATGATCCCATTCCATCTCAATATCCATGCATCCCTCCTAACCCCCTTCATAATATTAATCCTTCTCAAGATCACATCACACCCATCTAACACACTCATGAGCCCCACACCTATCAATATTGTTCCTCCACCTTCATCCAATCTAGTTTCCGCCAAAATATATAATTCCTTCCACCTCATATCCCCCTCAAAATGGACTTTCATTTTGCTTCCAAAATAACAAATATCCCATTGTAAAAAGATATTTTTTAAAACACATTATCAAGGAAAAGGGTTAGGCCTCTATCAACAAGACATATTAGAGCCCATCCAAATCAAAGACAATCCAATATCACATGGCCTTTCCTACCAAGATCATGCTAAAAATGTTGGTACTCCTTCCATCCCTCCCAAACCACACATCCACTCATATAAATCTAAATCTCCCCTTCCTCCACATTCCAAATCTATTTTTGGAGCTTATTTCCTAAAACCAAATCCTTCATCATTTCCATCCATCTTGGCTCCTTACATCTCTCCATATATCATCTCCATAACCTTTATCTTAACAAATCCTAAGTCCACCACTTCATCACCTTAAATCCCCAATCACGATAAAAAAGGAATATAAAAGAGAGATGCTAAAGATAAAGCTAGGAAAAATCCAATCCAAAAATATAAAAGGCCACAAAGTCTCATGAAGAGAATAAAGAACAAAAATCACGTGGATTCCCAAGAAAATAAATGAAGCAATGCATCCCAATGAAAAATATCCATTGACATCCATATTGAATCCTCTAAAATCTTCCTCTACTTCTAAGTCCTTCAGTTCTTTATTTAATAATATCCCACCTTCCAAATCCATTTTTCTCCCTTATATCTAAAACCCCACTATCCTAAGTCCATCATCTCCACCATCTAGTTTGGGCCCCTATGTCCCAAAATCTACCTCCACTCCTCCCTGTATATCTCAAAATTTAAAATCCACAACTCTACCACCCCTCAAGGTGTGTGCCAATGTTGATCTTCCCAACATCTCCATCCACTTTTCCTCAAGTCCTCCAACACATAATCCATTATCCAACATTTATCCCCTATCACACTCATTTGATTCCAACATTTGCATAGATCTATATCTTTCCAAATCCCCATCCATTTCATCCAACATCTATGAGAATACCTCTAATTTCCTTGGTTTGTTATAACACTTGTTCAAGGAAAGCCATCTATAGAATTAGATGTTTGAGTCCTTCATTAATCTATCACTCATACACCATCTTAAAAAATCCACTTATCCACATCCTTATCCTCATTCCTCTCCATTCATACCATTTCAAAAATCCCCCCCCCCAAAAAAAAATAAAAAATTAAAGAGAAATAATTTGTCTAATGGTGAATTTTTTTTTTATGCCTTGAAAAAATTCCATGATGAAAAAATATCAAACAAGAATCATGTGTAATCCCCATCCTCTTGCACTCTACTCTTGGGTGCAAGCTTCTTCAATGCTACCTTACTTGCCACATCCTATACAAATCCTCCAATATCCTTTGCTCTATATTCATCACCTTATCTCCTTCCTCCATTTTATCCAAATACATCCTCTCTTTCTACCTTTGATCTTGATCATGCTAGGGAAAAAATATCCATCCATTCCTGGGTGATCCCACAATAATGGTTTACAATTTTTGGCCAAAATGGACATTGAACTGATTTTTTTTAATTAAATTTTCACTTTCAAGCACCTATAACGGCTAAACCGTGAGGAATTTGAAGATGATACAAACTAGTGATTTGTGAAATTTTGTCTATAGATTCTAAACATATCTTTTTCAAAAAAATTGGAATTAGATTGCACTTCTTTTTCCATCTCCTTCAAAAACTAGTTTTTAACATTAAACACCATTTTTAAAGAGTGACATTACTAGCTAACACATAACTTGTTTTCTATGAAGGATAAAATTCTATTTTTTTCGAATTTAGATTCGTGACTACGATATCTAATGCATGGAATTGGTTTCATAGCATTTCATTGAATATTTTTTTCTTAATTAAGTTTCAAAGTCAAACCAATTACAATTCAGACATGATTTACTGGCTAAAACATAACTTTTTTTGTATGTATCGATTTTTTTTTTTGTTGGATTAGGGACATCAATATCTAGTGCATTGATATTTTTCAAATTTTTTTTGATAATATGCTATTTTTTCACATGTGCAAAACAAAGAGTTTGATTTTTGGTGAAAAACCTACATTCACAAGAAATAAAAAATAAATATAATAATCAAATTTAATATATTTAAAATTATACTTTTTGGAAAGCTTATAATAAGGACTATATAATTGCAATTTTTTTTTTAATGAATTCATTTGATCCCCAAAAGGTAAATCAAAACTAGTTTTTTATCATCATTTTGATAGGTGTAAAGGAGAATCCGTTATAGATATGGTTTAAAACTAGCAGGTTTCTATCCAAGGGGGTTTGATCTAAGGTGGTTCAATCAAACCCTCTTCAATTGGAATCCTTTAAATGAAACTTTTCAAGGCTTAAATAATTATATTTTATAAAAATATTTGATTTTAGCAAAAATCAGAATGTCCCAAAAAGTGTAAACCACTATTGTGGGATCACCCTTCTTGGACAATACAAACCTTACTTCCTCTACCATCCATATTTCTTGTGTACACCATCCTCTCACATTACACATCGTTGATCACCATATTTCCATCCTTAATTGTACTACATCTAGCGTGAGGAATTTCATCCCTTTGCAACATAATCCTTGGAGCTCCATCCTTCTATCCTCCATATTATATCACTATCCATTCAATCAATCCCTCTATCTCCTATCCAATTAATCCCTCCATCTTTCCATATTTCTCCAAGTCTTGGTTCTCCCTTGTCATTGGTTCCTATCCATTTCTCTATCTAAACCATCATATCCTCTATGCAAGCAATTCCTCTCTAATCCATTTATCCTCCTTCCATCCATCTAATCCAAATTTACTAATAATCCATTGGTCAATTTTAGTCCAATTATCATCATAGGGATATATATTTCCCAATCCTTGGGATATATCATCATCAATCAAGCATTTTTCAACTTGACTAGGGTCACAATCCTAGTTTATTTTTGGGCTTGTTGTGCATGCTTACTTATTTCTTGTGTATGTTATCATTTTATGCATTTATCATGGTATTTGTACCATATTTCCACAAGGACATCATGGTCTTCCATATCATGGTGCCATAAGACATATATGTTTGCAATTGATATTTTTGATCATGTACTTGGCACATTGTCACCCTGGTTCCTTATACCTTGGTGTTTAATGTCAATTAAAATATTAAATCTACATTTCTTATACCACTTCACATCATGACTCTCATCTATCCTACCCATTTCATCATTTCCAATCCATTATTCTCTCACTTGTCTTTCCATCAATCATCTCATTCATCCTTTTATCCTCCATCCTTTCACACTCATTGTTTTGAGAGTGCACCCATATTCTTTGAACCCACTTGTTCTCTCAAGGGGGTGTACTAAACTCCTTCATCATCCCTCCTCATCATTCCAATGGATATTTCATTATACCACTACTCCTCATCCCTATCTACCCACTACATTTTAATATTCTCAGATACAACATCACTTCTTATAGTCATGACCCCATATCAATTAGGGAAAAATGTAGACACCTAAATCTGCTTATACCAGACTACACTTACCTCCACTCTATCTTAGAAAATTAAATAAATTATTATTATTTATTTAATTAGTCATTCATCCTTTAAATTTATACTTCACCATTAATTAAATAAATTTATATTTATTTAATTCATTCTAACCTTATCCACCAACTCCTCTAACTAAATCAATTAGTTAATACCTAATTAATTAATTGAATTAGTCTAGTTAACAATTATTACTATTTCCCCTAATATTTGATTCCACCTCATCCTTGATCCTTGTCTATTCAATTCTAGTCATTGAATCCATCTATATGGATCAACATCTAAACTTTCCATCACCTAACAAGTTTCCTAACCTATGAGTGAGAATATACCTCATACATGTAGAGCCACCTACCTCTTATACATTTTATAAGGTAGCCACCCTACCTCTTACATGTCATAAGATTGCCACCCTAGGTCTCTCTCATTTGTCTCTTTCATGAGTGTCCCTATGTGTGCTCACACATGTATGAGTACACCTAGACCTCTTTCCCATGCCACATATCACTTTCCCAAGCCTCATTATTGTGACACTTTTCACAAGGCTAATCCCTAAATCCTCTCACTCAATCACAACCCTTTATTTTCACCATCAATAATCTATAAATGAAAGATTTTTCTCTCATTTTTATAAGCTTCTATCATCCTAAATACATGTCCTATCTTCTATCCAATCCATCTTCATCATAATATCATGTTGCTTCCATAAGAAACCACATTCTACCATTCATCATTGATCAAAAAGAGAAAATAAAGTTGAATATGGTGCATTCCACTTTGGCTCAATCAAAGGAGAAAAATGATAAAGCTATTCAAGATTCAATTTATATTGCTTTATCTTTTATGTTTATTTACCATTTATAATTTATTTTCTTCAATTGTTTAAGCAATTAGAATTCATAGGAACATTAAGTTTTTTAAATAATTTTATTTTATGTAAATTAACACCAAATCAATGCTACATATACATGTAACTGACACTTTTAGAAAAAAAAGTTATGGCCTAGATCTATTTTAGCTAGAATGAAGCCAATCAATACATTTTTAACTCAAAATGAATTTTAACCAAACATGCTTAAATTTTTATGTGCTAAAAATATGGCTTGAAAGGTGACAAATTTTTAAACTTTCACCCTTCAATCATCTAGCCATTAATTTCCCAATTCAGTTTAACCCATTCATAGACTTCATGCTTAATGGGCAGACCTCTAAGAAACAAAAAAATAACAATCCTAGATTTCCATTCATATATATGAGATATCCTCAAGAAGGAGAAATTTACCAACTTTATCTATTGCATTTCCTCATAGATGAATGTGTGTGTTGTGTGCCTCCCCTTGGGCAGAGGTGAGTTTGTTGAATCAAGAGCTAGATCTATTATTGTTAATATTTTGTGCAACCTAAGGCTAGGGTTTGGGGTCATGATGGTACTATTTGAGTCATTATTGAGAAATAAGATGAAGAGGTATTTAAAGTAGTGTTAGGGTTACAGACAATAGGATTGTGGTGTAGAGAAATTGAAGAATCCATTGAAGTGTGAAAATATTGCAAGATGTTGATGAAATTGCTAGGGGTTCACTTGATAAACCAACAACATAAAATATGAGTTTGTGTGTGTTAATAAACACCTCTAATTTTATATCTACTCCTCAAATTTATGTTTTTGATATATCCTATCTACATATAATAGTATATACTTAAAATAATTCACTCCATATTTTGACCAAGTATCCTATGTACCTATTTTTTGGTTACATTTTATATTTTCTACTTTATCAACCAAGAGCACTACCTACACCTACATTTGACTCAAAAATAATTTTCATTCCCATTTTATGCATTGAAGCCTTGACATAGAAACCCTAGATGAGCTATGAAAATATCTCATCCTATATAAAACTTTGATTGAAAAGCACTTATACATTTCAATGCCCAAACCTTTGCCACACCAACTCTAACGATGAATCCTCCTAATCACACATATCTCAACTATAGCAATATATTAACCTAAATTATAATGAAAATATTTTAAAGAAACTTGGTGATTCTTTTGGTATTTTCATGAGATTACCAAATGACCTGTCTAATAACCAGTTTTAGGAAATTTCGGTAGGATTGTACTAAAATTGCACAATATTGGCGAGATCATTAATTTCTTTGTTGACTACATTTTAGGTAGAATTAAGTAGGTGCCCCTCAAATTAAAAGGCTTTAACACAAGACTATGTTGTTAATAAAAAATAACTTCACAACCTTAGCAAGACTAGCATAGTGAATGCCATTTGATTTGTGTAAAGTGATTTGTAGAGGATTTGGAAGACCACTCATAAACACCTTTCCTTGCTTTATGCATGCATTCTAACCCCTAATACCTACTTGTATCATATTAATTAACTCATACTATTTTCTACTAATACTAAAGTGATATATTGAGTTATATTTTTCTTGCTAAAAAATTTCAATATGTATGCATGTGATAAGGTATTGTTCTAGAGGTGAATCCCCTAGATGAGAATGGTGTCAATTGAAAGATTAAGACAAGCTAGGACAACAAAGCGTTACACTACTCTAGGATTATCATTGATCTTAGACCTAGCTTCTCTCAAGCTTTATTGTTTATGGATTGGTCTTGTTTGATATGAAACAAAAAACACATGAAAGGACCATTATGAACAAGGACACACCAAGAGTTAGATTTAGAAAGACTCATCATTGACAATGTAAACCGTCATAAAATTATATGCTAGAAGCCAAAATAAAATACTTTATATAACAACATAATAAAAATTAGTTTCATTTTGTTGAATACTTCAACCTCTCGTATTAGTAATCACTCTTACTCTCTAATTCCTACTTAATCACTTGTACTCTTCGATTCCTTCTTGAACCATCTTGGAATGACATAATTGTTTTCACCATCAAACTATAACCAATAAATTTTATAATAAGAACATTTTCCAACTAACTTTCTCTAAGGAAAACATTTTGTAATCTAATTAAATGGTAGACAAAACTTTTCCTATGAGGTATTTGTTGGCCTTTGGCCTAGCCTTTAGTCATTTTCCTATGATATTCTTAAACTAAGGAGGAATGTTCTCCCCGTGTGCAGGAAAAACTTTTTTATTTTTCTTTATGATTAAGCAAAAAAGAAAGTGCTTGCGAAAATTCTGGAGAGAAAGTTGTATTTAAATTGGAGAACCGCACGGAGCGAAACAAGTCAACTACTTAACCTACCTGTATTGAAAGTAAACATGCTTTAATGGTTGAAAAGAAAGAAGATGAAGTTCTTCCTAAAATTGACAGAGAATTCTATTGGAGATTTTCTTGTGGGTTGTTGAGATTCGACATACTTGTTTCAACAATAGATATGACTTTTAGTATGGTGGAGTGGTTACAGCTGTTCTTTCAGCTGTGGATGCTCTTTTTTCTTTTGGTTTTGGACAGTCACTTGTGGTTAATCTTTGTGGACTATATGTTGGACAGTAGTTTGTGGACTGTTTGTTGGGCAGCTGCTTCTTGACAAAGTACAGTTTGTGGACTGAGCATTGCTGTTGTCAGTATGTAGGGTAGTGCTTCTTTGAACTGCACTGGTATGACTATTTTGGTGTAGTTCTGTCATATTTACTGTAAATGGTGTTATTAGCCAAGAAGTTCTTCAAAATAGTTCTTTAGCATTTAAGTATGTATTTAATCTAGATATTATGACAGATTGTCTATTTTGTGATTGTTTGTATTATTATATGGCGAGGTGTAATTGTAGTAGATGTGAGTGTTAGTAAAAACTTTTTGAATTTGACAATCATTTATTGTGCGGAAAGATATAGCTATAGTGTCAATATGGGATAGATTGTACTATAGTGTCAATAAGGGATGGATTGTAATGATGTGATGATGTTAATTAGAACCATTCATTATCATGAGAGATGGGTTCTTGTGAATCACTACTCATGAAACATGGGTCAATGAATTTGGCTCGAAAAACTACACGATTGAATTATGATAGCAATATCATAACCTATTTACATGTCAAATTATTAATATTCAATAATAACTACAATGCTATGATGTTATTTGATAGTAAACACTAGCGTAGATATCTTACATGCATCTAGATAAAAGATGTTAGAAATGTCATTTTCAACATGCCTATCTATCTTGCATAAAAAACCAATGTAGATGCCTCAAGACTATGTCTCTTGGCATCTTTTAGATAGATTTATTTAAGATATTTATCCTAGCATTATATGACATCATGATATATAATTATAAGGAATTTTTAATAATTAATATTTGTTAACTAGTTAATTTGGTTGATATTGGCAAAGTGGTCATTATTCCATGTTTAAAATTTCAAAGGAAAATAAACTTAATTGTAGTCTAGGCTAATTTAATAATATGCATATACATGAGAATAATTAATTTAGATTAATAAATATGATAAATTGTGGCTACATGTATTTTGACATGATAACTGTTAAGAGTATAAAAACAAATGTAATTACACATTGTAATTGAATAATGAATAGATAGAGTATAGCATCGAAATTTAGATTAGAATCAAAAGATGATTGTTTGTATTTTTCCTTCAGATTAGATCTAATTATGTTTGAATTCTGGAGGGTTGAGTTTGTGATCATCAAAACATCTTGTACTTGTAGAATTGATATGGTAATCAATATACTTCTACTTTCTACTTTGCTTGATTCACCTCAACACCTACCTTTTCTAATGTCCAAATAGTATTTATACTTCATGTAGCATCATAAATTATCACCCTTGACAATTGCACACTATGTTTTGCTCCCTTTTAAATTATTGGACCTAATTGAACGCTTAATTTCTTAAATTACGCATTCCATGGCCCATTTTTAACAATTATTGATAAATTGAAAATGAAAAATAAATGTATTCATCTAATACTTTATCCCCAACACCTTAATTTCTAGAAAATAGGGTTGGGACATATTCGGCAAGGGTGAATTAGTCCCCCTATTTTGGCTCCAAATTCAAATATTTCGGTGCCGACATTTTATTATTTAAAAATCAAATATCCAAAGTTGGTTACCAGGATTTAATTTTTGGGAATTGTATATAAATACCTAGTTATTGCATCATTTGAAGACTAAAAAGAAAATCTAGCAATAAATTATTATTAGGAGCATTATCAAGCAAGTCAAGAGCAGTATTTCATAGATTTATTGTAGCAATTCAAGATCCAAGCATCATATTGAAAGTCATATGTGAGTTTATGTATGTTCATGTTGTCATTGTTTGTGAAGGATAACCCTTTTTGTAGGTCTCCAAGCACTTCAAGAAAATCAAGAAAGCTAGATCCAAGCCTTGAGGAGATGTGTATGAATTCAGTCCTTCATGGAAGCCATTAAAGAGTAGTGAGTTGCAACACTTTGTTGATTCATCATTCCTTTTTATCATTTATCCCTATCCCTCAAAATGATAGGTTTTCTATCACTAACACTTGTGGAAGTGGAAACACTATCACAAGGTTTGACTAAGGCAAGCCCCTAAATGACACACCCTTCATCTCTCTTTGAATGTGCAGGTTTCAGATTTGAAGAAGATTGAAGGAGGACAATTGAAGATGAATTATTCATTGTTGCAATAAAAAACCCTACACCTTGACAACAAACAAAAACTTATTTACAAAATTATTCAATAGTGATTTGATAGTGTGACAAGTGGGAAATGAAAGCTCTAATATGACACCAAAGGACTATGAAAACATATCTGAAATCCCTCTAGAAGGACATATTCACACAAGAAAAAATAGTCCTCTAAAATCAGCTTCAAACTTGTAAGATAGGTGCACAAAAATCTGTTATGTCCATTTCAAATTTTTGAATTTGTCTGTGACTTTTTGTATTTGTTGTATTTGCATCAAAACAATAAATTCCATTATTAGCCTAGTCATTGCATTGCATTTCATTCTTAGGTCCATTTCAGATTTGGTCAAGAGCTGGCTGACTCACCTTTTAGGTTATAAGTCAATCATATATCTTTTCCAAATCTATCAAATCCCCATTCACAATCATACCATTTCAATCCACTCCCCTTCTTAATGTCAACTAGAAAAAGGTGTCAAAACCCTAAAGAGTGCAAATCTCTAAAGGTGTTTCCCTTTTTCTATGAAACACTTAATAATATCTTTGGAGAGTTGTTATTAGCCTTGCAAGGGTACACATTCTCTAAGGTAAACCCTTGGAAAACTTGAGTAAATGATTAAAAAATATCACTCTTCAATCATACATATGATTTTAGGATGATCATGTAGATCTAAATTCTTCTTGTTTCACTGAATCCAAATGTTTAGCTCCTTATAATGAGAGAGGATGAAAAGATATGAAGATTCCAATTGATCAAAATGAATGCTAATGAATATATTTAAGTACTAGCACATAACATTAAAATTCACAAAATGTGTGCTTAGTCAACTTAGGAAAGAAAAATGAAGGGAGGAAATTGGCTAAATTTGAATTTTTAAATTTTGAAAAAGAAGCCAAGTTTGTACTTGTGGGGTTAACCTTGCAATGACTTGGAAATGTAATAGGGTGGAAAAGTAGTCAAATTTGGACATGGATAATGACCATATATGGGTAAGTGTTAGGATAAGTGCAATAAATACCAAAATAAGGAAAATGCATTAAAATATTTGTGTAATAATAATGTAAGACTAAGTGCATGGGGAATGGTAAAGGTAAGAGGAATGAACCAAACTTTACATAAGATTGTTCCATTTGTTGATTTTGGGCCTAGAGGAGAACTCAATGGACACCCCATTAAATGGATTAATAATATATTTGGAGGGTTATTGTTAGCCTTGCAAGGGAACATTTTCTCTAAGGTCAACATGTGAAAAACTTGAGAAAATGCTTCACAAGCATCACTCTACAATTATGCAACAATCTTAAGATGATTAGGTAGATATAGATTATTTTTATTGCACCAAATCCAAATGTTTATCTCATTATAATGAGAGAGGATGAGTGGATATGAGGATGCTAGATGATCAAAATGAATGTTAATGAACATCTTTAAATACTAGCGTATAACATCAAATTTCACAAAATGTGATTAGTCAGCTTGGGAAAGGAAAATTAAGGAGGATAATTGGCTAAATTTAAATGTTCAATTTGGGAAAGGAAAAGCATATGAGTGTGGGGTTAACCTCACAATTATGGAAATGTAATGGGATGGAAAAATTTTCAAGTTTGGAAGGATAATGACTATATATGGGTGAGTGTTCGCATGTGTAATAAATACTCAAATAAGGTGAATGCACTGAAATGTGTGTGTGAGAATAGGTAAGGATAAGTGCATGGGGATATGTGTGTATTGGGATGGAAAAATGTAAGAGGAATGACCTAACTTTATATGAGATCATGTCATTGTTGAACAAGACAACTGAGAGGGGGGGTGAATTAGTTGTCACAGATTTAATCTTTTAATTCAATCACTGAAACTAATTATTAACATTGCTTAAATGATTGATCATCAAATTCCAAAGAAAAAAATTAAATCCAACACACAAACACAATAACACCAGATTTACGTGGAAATCCCAATAAGGTAAAAAGCATGGTGAGGATTAACTCACACTATAGAGAATATCAAAACCGATTACAAGAGGCTCACTGCATGAGAAACAAGGCTCACTATCCAAGAAGGCTAACAACTTGAAGGGCTCACTGCCACAAAGATACAAAGAAGACAAAGAAGACTTGCTACAGAGAGACTACAATCTCAATGCAACAAAGGATTCCACCATAATCACTCGTAGACATGCATGAATTATAGAGTTCACCTTCTACTCACTGCATATGGAAACTTAGCATTAAGCTTCACACTGATTTGCCACAATCGCTATTGGATGTTGTTGATATGTGGTTGTCATTGATGTCAACACTATTGGCATTAAGGCTGTATGTCGAGGATATTGAGAAAATTGTAATAAAATAAGTTGTAGGTTGTCAATGATGTAGTAAAGTTCAGTTTAGCCATCATGTTGTTGGCTAGCTCAGTATGTTGATGATAAGAGGTTGTGGATTAAAGGGTTTGTTTTCAAGTATATCTATTTTATCCACGTTAAGTTTCAAAGATCCTATGAAGATTTGATCGAGTTATGAGAAGTTGTGTTCTGACAGTTTTTTTGTTGCTTTAGTTGGTGCTCTTGAAAGAAGATAATGTGATTCTAGTAATTTGAGTTGTTGCGGATGCTTTTGTGGTGATTCATGATGCTTTTGGATGTTTCTAGATCATTCTCTATCTGTGTTGTTGATCCACATTGATCGTTGTCCTCGTGTTTGGTGATTTTCTTCTTTGTGTTCATGTTTTCCTTGTTCATGGCCGACAAGGTGATTGTAGCGTGTTGTGGATCTTCGAGGCATAATTTTTTGAGGTTTTTCATGTTCGAGGATATTGTTTTGGGTCCTTACTATGTTGTGGTTGACATTGGTTGATTCACATTAATAATTGTTTATTGAATTGAGTTGACAGTTTGTACACATTTTATATTTTAATGAGGCCAACATTTAGATGATGTTATCTCTTGTTGCAAATATATATGAGTGATTATTTTTACCATTTAAAGGTGTGTGTGTGAAGTGTGTGAGTCCTGTGTGCAAATTATGTTCTAATCATTCAAAGGAAGAAGTAAAGTGTGAAGAAAAGTGAGCAAATGTTTATGTGCTTAACCAGAACTATAATCAGGCATTAGCAGATACTATTTTCTCAGTTCAAAATCTTGCACATGTAATATGAATGTTTCTGTAAGATAGTGTGTCTTCCTTTGGGTAGTAAGCCTTGTTGTATTTGAGCAGTGAGCTCTAGGCAGTGTGCTTGAATGCATATGCATTTTCCATTCATATTTCTTTTATACTTTTAACAGGGTATAATCGTGTGGACTAACCTCCACCATGCTTTTTCCCCTAACAGGGTTTCCACGTAAAAAATCTTGGTGTTATGTGTGTTTCTGATGTGGCGATGATTTATTCTTTCATGTTTATATATTAGATCTGAGAATAAGTCTAACAAGTTTAATTTTTGTGACAACTGATTCACCCCCCCTCTCAGTTGTCTGCCCTGTTGTTGCCAACAATTGGTATCAGAGCAGGTTCCTTGGAAGAAGTTAAATAGCTTGAGGTGATCCGGGATGGCGACATACAAGAAGGATAGTCTGAGATTTGATGGAACAAATTATTCTTTATGGAAGACTCGAATGGAGTGTCATTTGAGATGCATTGGTGAACCCTACTAGAACATTACAAGGAATAGGCATATCATCCCACAAAATGGTCCTTATACTGTTGCTGAGATTAAGGATGTTGAATACAATTTTAGGGCTAAGGAAGCATTGTTGAGTGCTTTGACTGATTCCGAGATGAAAAATGTTATGGATCTGAAGACTGCTTATGAGATATGGAGAAATTTGGAAACTTTGTATGAAGGTGATGCTCATGTGATGCTCATGTGATGATGATAATATTACTTCTTTTATACAGAGAGTGAATGAAGTTGTGTGTAGTATCAGATGTGCTGGTGGAACACTGGCAGAATCAGATATTGTTGCTAAAGTGCTTAGATCTATGCCTTCTGCATACAAAGCCAAAGCTACTACTATTGAGGAGATCCAAATTGTGACAAATGTAACTAGAGACATGTTGCTTGGAAAGCTTACTGCTTTTGAGTTAATTGAGTTTGGTGATTCTCTTCCTAAGACAAAATCTACATTCAAAGCTACTATCTCTGGAAAAGATAAGTAGAGCTATGATCTGGGTGAAATTTCTTCTAGAAAGGTGTTTAATTATGAGCGGGAAATGAGAGAGATTGAAGAAGAAGAAAGAAAACTAGACGAGCTTGAAGCACTTATTGTCAAAAGGGAAGCCAGAGGAGAAGATAAGTATAAAGGGAAATTTCCTATTAAATGTTTTTCTTGCAATAAGACATATCATTTTGCATCAAGGTGTCTAAAAAGAATTCCTAAGCCAAGACCTAACAAGCCTAGATTCCAAAGAAAGTGTTATTATGTTGTTGATGAAGGTCTGACAAATGATGAATCTGATAAAATGCAAGTGAGGACGAATGGGTATTTATTTCTATCAAGGAAAATGATCTTGTACCTACTGAATCTGCTAAGTGTACAAATGTGGAGAAAGCCCTAGCTGCTCGAGTTGAACAAAAAGATGAATGGGTTATTGATAGTGGATGCTCTCATCACATGACAGGTAATCAAAGTAAATTTGTGAGCTTGGAAAAGTATGATGGTGGTGTTGTAAAATTTGGTGATGACAAAGCTAGTGTAATCCGTGGCAAAGGATCCATTTCTCTTGATGGTAAGAATAATACTAATGATGTTCTATACATGGAAGGTTTGAAACATAATCTCTTAAGTCTTGGAAAAATGGTTGACAAGGGATACAATCTTCAATTCAAGAATGGAAAGTGTAGAATATTTGAGAGTTCCATAAATGTGATTGCATCAGGTACAAAAATAAAAGGTAATATTTTTCACCTGAATGTTGCTAGTAAAAGTTGTCTGATTGCTCAAGTTGATGAAATTTGGTTGTGGCATAGGAGAATGTGTCATGTAAACTTTGATAATATTATCAAGATAATTTCTAATTAGGCTATGAGAGATCTTCCTAAGTGGATAAAACTGACTAATACTATATGCAAGGAATGTCAAATAGGGAAGCAAACTAGAGTTTCATTTCAGAGAAAACAAAATTATTCGAATAAAGTGTTGGAGCTTGTGCATACTGACTTGTGTGGTCCTTCTAGAGTTAGAATTTACAAGGATACAGGTATTTCATGTTACTTATTGACGATTATTCTAGAATGATGTGGGTTACTTTCTTAAGGGAAAAATTTGAAGCTCTAGAGAAATTCAAAATTTTCAAGGCTATGGTTGAGACAGAGACAGGTCTGAAGATTAAATGTTTGAGATCAGATAGAGGTGGTGAATTCACTTCTGATGAGTTTAATTCTTTTTGTGAAGAGCATGGGATAAAGCAACAATTATTTTCCCTACGAACCCCTTAGCAAAATGGAGTTGTGGAAAGGAAGAACATGACAATTGAAGAAGTTGCTAGGAAAATTATGTTGGAAGGAAATGCTCCTCATATCTATTGGAGAGAAGCTGTGAGTACTGTTGTTTACACTCTCAACTGGGTACAAGTCAAAGGTGATACCAGTAAGACTCCTTATGAGCTATGCTATGGACATAAGCCTACTATTAGATACTTCAAAATATTTGGGAGTAAATGCTTTATCAAAAGATATGAAGATATAGGGAAGTTTGATGCTAGGAGTGATTGAAGGAATCTTTCTTGGTTTTTCTACTAAAAGCAAAGCCTACTGGTGCTACAATAAGAGATTGAGGAAAGTAATTGAAAGTGCTAATGTCAAGGTTGATGAAGACATAGTTAGACCATACAAAACCTATGATTATGATTCAAATGATCAAAATGATAGTTCAAATAAAGGAAAGAAAGTTCAGATCATTCTGGTGAATCAGGAAAATCAAGTGGAAGAAACTAGTGAAAGTGCTGAAGTGAGATCACAAGAACCTGAAGTTCAAGAACAACCTAAGACTCCAAGGTATGTAAGACTAAATCATTCAGAAGATCAGATTATAGGTGATAAGAAAAAAAGTTTCCAAACTAGGAGAAGAATTGCAGAAGAATACTATTTGATCTCAAAAACTGAGCCTAATAATGTCAATGAAGCATGCAAAGATGAACATTGGGTGGAAGCAATGAAAGAAGAATTACTTTAGACTAAGAAATATGATACATGGATTCTTGTTCCTAGACTTAAGGAAAAAAATGTAATTGGAACTGTAGACATCCAAATTTGATCACTCCCATACGATCAAATTCACCTCTTTATTCATCAATTTCGTCAATATTAATTTATTCAATTAATATTGCATTTTTTGCCTAAAATCCTTAAAATATTTAATTTAAACAATTAAATGCTTTACCTTTCACCTTTTTCCTCTCTAAATTAAATAAATACATCAATTTATTTAATTTAGTCATTTTAACCTTTTTGATTAAAATCAATTTAAAATTCTTTCATTTTCTCTCTCCTTGTCACATCCTCCATAATCCCTCTATAATTTGGATTAATCTAATTAATTCATGATTAGGATGTGCATCCTCTTAATCAAAGATTAATGTCACATCCTCCTACATTTTCCACTTGCTTCTAATCTCTCATTAATTATTCTAATCAGGTATTTGCACAACCTTAATCAAAGTCATTAGCCACATTTAGCATCCCTTTTTAGTCAACCTTTTCATTTTCCTTTCTTGGCATTGACCCTCTTTCCCATGTGAATTTTTAATTCACATTTATTCACCCTAGACTTCCTCTCTTCCCCATGTGAATTTTTAATTCACATTTTAGTCCTCCTAGAATCCCCTTTTCCCATGCATCTTCTAGAATCTTTGACTTGTCACATCAAGTCACATGTGACAAACTCCCACCTTTTGGGAACATTGTCTTATCCAATAGATTCTTCCAATCATTGTGAATTTAAAATTCACTTTTATACACCCAAGGTTCTTCCCATCTCCCAATGTACTTGGAAGGTACTTGTCCTTCCTCCACATCATGTACTTCCTCTCCACCTCACTTACACCTCACCTCCTCTTAGCCACTTCACATTCCACGTGTCAAAATGTGAGGGCTTGTGAGTTCTCAACTCACCATATCCCTTCATCTTGACTTTGTTGGATGAATCTCAACTGTTGAATTCTTTAGAGAATTCAAATTCTTCTATAAATCCCCCCTCCTCAAGGGCATTTTAGAACACTTTCATTTTGAGCAACCTTATGCTGCCAATTTGCATTCTCAAGCATTTGCTACCATTTAGCCATCCATTTAGTCATTTTGCATTATCAATCTTGCATCTAGTAACATCAAAAGTCATCTAAGGAGCATACAAATTCATCTAAATCAAGGGCCAACCAAGGAGTCTTCAACAGGAAGGAAGGTATAATCAATTTGCATTTTATTTCATCTATTTTCCTTGTTTTATCACTCTTTAGGCTAATCATTGAAGTGTTCTTAGTGTTTTATCATTTGAATTTTAAGATATTTTTCACATTAGAATAGGGTAAAACTCCAAGGTACACAGGAACTAAATGGTTCTTTCAAAACAAATTGAATGAGCAAGGTGAAGTTGTTAGAAACAAAGCAAGACTGGTATGTAAAGGATATTCTCAGATGGAAGGAATTGAATTTGAAGAAACTTTTACCCCTATTGATAGGATTGAAGTTGTGAGACTATTTTTTGCTTATGTTGCTTACAAAAAATTCAAGGTTTATCAGATGGATGTCAAGTCAACATTTCTAAATGGCGAACTGGAAGAAGTGTATGTTGAGAAACTTGATGGATTTCAATTGACTGATCAGGGAGATATGGTTTGCCGGTTGAAGAAAGTTTTGTATGGACTTAAGAAATCCCCAAGAGCGTGGCATGCCAGATTGGACAAGTATTTGTTAAAGAATGGATTTAATAAAGCTATTGTTGATAGTAATTTGTATTTCAAGCTTGATCATGATAAATATTTGATTGTTGAAGTCTTTGTTGATGATATTATTTTTGGAGGAGATGATAGTTTGTGCTTGAAGTTTGCTAATGAGATGAGAGTGAGTTTGAGATGTCTATGATTCGTGAGATGAAATTCTTTTAGGGATTGCAAATTACTCATCTAGATAAAGGGATCTTTATATCTCAGTCCAAGTATGTGAAATAATTGCTAAAGAAGTTTGGTATGGAAGATTCAAAGCCAGTTGGTACAACTATGGTGATCGGATGTAAGCTAACACAAGATGATGATTATCCTAAAGAAAACCAGACTAGATATAAATCCATGATTGGTGGATTTCTCTATTTGACTCAAACTAGACCTAATATCATGAATGTCATATGCATTGTTGCAATATTTCAAGCTAATCCTAAGGAATCTCATGTGATAGTTTTGAAGAGGATTTTCAGATACTTGAAGGGGACAGTTGATTTTGGCTTATGGTATCCTAAAGATGATGACCTTAATTTGAGTGCCTTTATTGTTGCTAATTGGGAAGGAGATATAAATGACAAAAAGAGTACTAGTGGTGGTTCATTTTTCTTGGGAAAAAAGCTGATTTCATGGTTAAGTAAGAAGAAAAATGCCATTTCTTTATCTATTGTAGAGGCATAATACATTGCTACTAGTAACAATTGTACCCAAGTATTGTGGATGAAGCAAATGTTGAAAGATATTAGAGTTGTGTATGATGAGCCTATTGCTATATTCTATGATAATTCAAGCTCAATTAACATTTCTAAGAATTTGGTGTTGCATTCAAAAACCAAGCACATATCTATCAAGTTTCACTTTTTGAGAGAGAAAGTGAGTGAAAAGGAAGTCAGATTGGAGTATGTTCCCACCAAGGAATAGATAGAATATATCTTTACCAAACCATTTCCTAAGGATAATTTTGAGTATCTCAGAGGGAAACTAGGGTTGATTACCCCTCCTAATAAGAACTAAGATGCATTGAGTTGCATTAGTCCATGCATTTCATAGTCATATCTTATGATCTAGATTGATGTTGTGGTGGCTGCTACTCAGGTGGAGTAGTTAGATGTTTAGAAATGTGGTTCACAGCTTGTATGGATAAAGATACACATTATCTTTGTCATTGATGTCAAAGGGGGAGAAGATTCATGTGAAAAAATTTGTGGGGAGAAGAGTCATGTGAAAGAGTTGAGGAGAAGAGTCAAAATCTAAGGGGGAGAAAGTGCTAAGAGAAAGTTGTGTTGATGGTGTTTTTGACATCATGTGTTTCCATCAATTCTAAAGGGGGAGATTGTTGGATGTTACTGATATGTGGTTGTCATTGATGTCAACACTATTGTCATTAAGGCTATATATGTCAAGGATATTGAGAAAATTGTAATAAAATAAGTTGCAAGTTGTCAGTGATGTAGTGAAGTTTAGTTTAGCCATCATGTTGTTGGCTAGCTCAGTATTTTGATGATAAGAGGTTGTGGATTAAAGGGTTTGTTTTTGAGTATATCTAGTTTATCCATGTTAAGTTTTAGAGATCCACATGAAGATTTGATCAAGTTATGAGCAGTTGTGTTCTGACAGTTTTTCTGTTGCTTCAGTTGGTGCTCCTAAAAGAAGATAATGTGATTCTAGTAATTTGAGTTTTTGCGAATGCTTCTATGGTGATTCATGATGATCATAAATGTTTCTATATCATGCTCTATCTGTTTTTTTGATCTGCATTGATTGTTGTGCTCATGATTGGTGATTTTCTTCTTTTTGTTCATGTTTTTCTTGTTCATGGCTGACAGGGTGATTGTAGTGTGTTGTGGATCTTCGAGGCATAATTGTTTGAGGTGTTTATGTTTGAGGATATTGTTTTGGGTCCTTACTATGTTGTGGTCAACATTGGTTGATTCACATTAATAATTGTTTATTGAATTGAGCTAACATTTCGTACACATTTTTATATTTTATTGAGGTTGACATGTAGATGATGTTATCTCTTGTTGCAGATATATATGAGAAATTATTTTTACCATTTAAAGGTGTGTGTGAAAAATGTGTGAGTCTTGTGTGTGAATAATTTTCTAATCATTCAAAAGTAGAAGTGAAGTGTGAAGAAGAGTAAGCAGATGTTTATGTGCTTAACCAGAACAGTAATCAGGCATTAGCAGATGTTATTTTCTCAATTCAAAATCTTGTGGATGTCATCTAAATGTTTCTATAAGATAGTGTGTCTTCCTTTGGGCAGTAAGCCTTGTTGTATTTAAGCAGTGAGATTTAGACAGTGTGCCTGAATGCATGTGCATTCTCCATTCATATTTATTTTATATTTTTAATAGGGTATAATCTTGTGGACTAACCTCCACCATGGTTTTTCCCCTAATAGGGCTTCCACATAAAAATTCTTGGTGTTATGTGTGTTTCTAATGTGGTGATGATTTATGCTTTCATGTTTATATATTAGATCTGAGAATAAGTTTCATAAGTTTCATAAGTTTAATTTTTGTGACAACTAATTCACCCCCCTCTTAGTTTCCTTCCCTTGTGTTGCCAACACTCGCATCACAAAAACTCATTGAATAGCATTAATGTCACATCAATTTTTACTTTCTCTTTTCTCTTATCACTCTTCTTCACTCATATATTTTTCACCACTAATTCATCCTGTATTTATACCATCTTCAACTTTTAAACATATCTAAGGTTAGCTATCCAAATTAAAATTAAAATTAGGTTAGCGTCAAAACATCCTAGGGTGGAAATAGAATGAGGGTTACCAAAACACATGCTTCAACATGCTTCATCAACTTCGAAAGTAGTGTTCAACACAAGGTCAGCCAAACCAGTGTAAAACAAACGCTTCAATAAAAAGAAATCCAGACCAACAACATTTCTCTCAGACCTCAACCAGAAACATAGAAAGCTATAGTTCACAACTAGTGAACATAACTTGCATTGTACAATGAATCAACAACTAAAAATTTGGATCTAGCATCTTCTATCGACCATGCACAACATATTTGATCTACACAATCATAGGAGAAAATATAGAGCAAAACCCAGAGGAACCATTGAACACCTGCAACATATCTTTATTACAATTTTCTCAATATCCTTGACATATATACAACCAACAACAACTAATTGATAACCAATTGATCAGTTGACATCAATGTCAACACCTTCAATATTTCCATCCTTGCAACAATCTCCCCCTTTGTCATTGATGGCAACACATGATGTGAGAAATCATCAAAGATACCATACAATATTTGAATACATTTCTCAAGATTTTTCTCTTTGTTTCTCCCCCTTAGTAGATATTCTCATATGCTTCCTTTCCTTTTTCACATGCTTCCTCTCCCCCTTTGAAATCAATGGAAAAGGAAAAAGATATTTTACATTGATTTCTCCTTTGACATTAAAAACAAAATACTCATAATGACAACACTTGACACTACCTACTCCCCTTGAGAGGTAGCCACCAAAACATCAATCTAGAAGAAAGATAGATCCATAGATCCACCAGACTGATGCATCTCCATATGCATCTAGTTCAAGAAAGGAGGGGAAATGACCCCTAACTTCTCCTGGAGATACTCAAAAGTATCTTTAGGAAGAGCCTTTGTGAAAATATCAGCAATTTGATCCTTCATCGTAACATACTCAACCATTACTTCATTCTTTATGACCTTCTCTCTTAAGAAATGATACTTGATAGATATATGCTTCATCCTTGAGTGGATCACGAGATTCTTTGAAATGTTAATTGCACTTGTATTATCATAGAAAATGGAAATAGGATCATCATATACCATGGTGATATCTTTCAATGTTTTTTTCATCCATAGAACTTGTGTACAACAAGATGCAACAACAATATACTCATATTCAATAGTAGACAAGGAGACTAAATATTGCTTTTTGCTCAACCATGTCACCAATCTGCATCCAAGAAAGAATGCAACACCACTTGTACTCTTTTTGTCATGTACACATCCAACCCAATCTACATTTGTATAGGAACTAAGTGTAAATTCAGTATCTTTAGGATACTATAATCCATAATCCGAAGTGCCATTCAAATATCTAAAAATTCTTTTAACAATAACAACATGTGTTTCGTAGGATCTTCTTGACATCTAGATACAAGAAAAACAACATGCATAATATACAGTCTAGTAGTAGTCAGATACAATAGTCCACCAATCATAGATATGTGCATGCTTTGATCTGCCTTAGGTGAATCATCATCTTTACCCAATTTGCAACTAGTCACCATAGGAGTCCATACTGGTTTGGAACCATCCATCCCAAACTTCTTGAACATCTCTCTCACATGCTTAGACTGTGAAATAAAAATTCCTTTCCTCTATTTGATTAATCTATAGCCCAAGAAAGAAATTCATCTCTCTAAACATAGAAATTTCAAATTCTTTATGCATCTCTTCCACAAACATATTGCACATATTTTCATTTCCTCCAAAGATAATGTCATCAACATACACAGCTACAATCAATATTTTGTCATTTTCAACCTTAAAATATAGATTACTATCCATTGTACCTTTGTTGAAACCTTGTTGAATCAAATACCTGTCCAACCTCACATGCCAAGCTCTAGGAGCTTCCTTCAATCCATATAAAGCTTTCTTCAATCTACACACCATATCCATTTGATCCATCAGCTAAAATCCTTCTAGTTGTTCCATGTAGACTTCTTCTAGCTCACCATTCAAAAATGTTGACTTGACATCCATCTGATAGACCTTAAAGTTTTTTTGAGCAGAAAATGCTAAGAACATCCTTATAGCTTCCATTCTTACTATCGGAGCAAAAGTTTCCTGAAATATATATACCTTCTACTTGTGAGTAACCTTTACACACAAGCCTCACTTTATTTCTAACAACTTCTCCATTCTCATTCAACTTATTTCCGAATACCCACTTTGATCCAATGATGTTTTTATCTATAGATCTTGGGACCAATTCCCAAGTTTGATTATTCTCAATATGCATAAGTTATTTCATGGCTTCCATCCAATGTTCATTTTTACAATAGTCTTGTCACCAATAATCCAACTTTCTGAATGATTCTTCTTTACATATCTAGGTGTCTTAGGGGACACCACTAGAGCTTCTTCTTCTCTTCCATTTTGTTCATCCTAATTTTCTTTCTCATCCTTTTCATGTTCTTCAATCTCTTTTATTCTTACACAATCAGGTTCATCATGTACATATCCATCAATGTCAATAGAATTCTTCATTGTCTTATCAACTTTGACATTTTCACTCTCTACAATCTTTCTCAGTATTTTATTGAAACATCTGTATGCCTTGCTATTACTAGAATATCCAAGAAAAAAATCCTTCCTCACTTCTCACATCAAATTTTCCCAAAGTTTATTCATCTCTTTTGATATAACATTTGCTTTTGAATACCTTGAAATACTTAACAGTAGGAATTCTTCCATGCCATATCTCATAGGGAGTCTTTGTACTATTTTCTCTTGCTATACATAAACAACAATATGAGTAGATTCTTTCCATTAATATTCGAGTAAAATAGCCTCAGTAATCATTGATCTAAAAACCTCTTGAACCATCCTGTTTTTCCTTTCAACAACTCCATTCTGTCGAGGAGTTCTCGGGACAGATAACAGTCTCTTTATTCCATGCACTTCACAAAACATATTAAACTCATGGGAGGTGAATTCTCCACCTCTGTCAAATCTTAAGCATTTTATCTTCAAGTTTACTTCATTTTCAACCATAGCTTTGAATGTCTTGAATCTATCTAATGCATCTAATTTCTCTCTTAGAAATGTAACTCATGTATATCTAGAATAATCATCAATTAAAAGCATAAAGTACCTTTCACCAAGTAGAATTTTCACTCTAGTAGGACCAAAAATATCTGTATGAACTAAATCCAGTAGTCCGATGGTAGACTGTTCCTTTGATCTTTAATGATTTCTTGCTTGCTTTCCAAACTAAGAATTCCTGCAAATAGCATTAATAGGATTTGTAATTCTTGGTAAATATCTCATGGCTTGAACAACACTAATCCTCATAAAGTTATCAAAATTCATGTGACATATTCTCCTATGCCATAACCAAATTTCATTAATATGAGTCATGAAGCATTGTCCATCAATAACCTTAAGTTGATAGATGTTTCCTTCATATTTCTTTCTTGCAATAATCAATGTTCTGAATCCTTTCCGGATCTCACATCTTTCATCATTAAACACAAGATCATATCCCTTACTACACATCTGAGCAACACTCAAAATATTATGCCTTAAACCATTAACATAGTAGACACCATCAATATGATGCTTGCCATCAAAACTTACTAAACCTACTTCACAAATTTTAGCACCAGTATCATCTCAAAACATAACCAAGCCTCTATCATATTTTTCAAGCTTAACAAACTTACTTTTATCACCAGTCATGTGATGTGAACAACCACTATCAACTACCCAATAGTTCTCTTCTTGTTTAGCATGTAGGGCAGAGATAACCGTACCTTCATTTTTATCCTTCTCTGGAGGGCTTTCCTTTACCTATTTTTTAGAATTAGCAGAAGTAGGTTCATCCTTAATTGCCAAGAACAAGCATTCATTATCATCAAGATCTTCATATTCTGAATCCTCATAAGATATACTAGAATTCTCATTCACATAATAAGCTTTGTTAATCTTCTTTCCTTTCATTTCTTTCTCATATCTTTGTTTATTCTTTTTAGCTCTTTCCAAACACTTTGCAACATAATGACCTATTTCTCCACAACTAAAGCATTTAAAGGGAAACTTACCTTCATACTTGCCAAAGCCTTTCCTCATTCTTCTTACAAATTTTTCTTCTATTTCATCAAATTTTTATTCATCCATATCTTCTGCTTTTGTAGCCTTAAAAGCAGTATTTGATTTGCATCCATTCATTAGATTCAACTTCCTCATCTCATAAGATATCAAAAATCCCAATAGTAGGTCATTAGTATAGGTCTTATAATTTATAGTTTGCTAAATAACACACACCTTCTCATTGTAAGCATCAGGAAGAGTTCTTAGAATCTTCTTTAAGATCCTAGTTTCATCTATAGTAGCACCAATTCCTCGCATTCCAACCACTATCTTATCCAATCTCTGTACATAAGCTTTAACATTCTCATCTTCAAACATATGTAGAAGCTCAAACTATGTCTCCAAATTTTGCAATTTCACCTCTTTGACTCTTTCATCACCTTCATGTGCTCTTTCCAAGGCATCCTAGACTTCCTTAGTAGTCTTCAAATTCTAAACCTTAATCAATTCAGAGTGTACCAGACTTTTTCTTCAAGATGTACTTTGCTTTATTATTCACTTCATGTGCTTTGATATCATTAGCCGTACTCAAACCATTAGTAGGAGGAGTGTAAGAATTATTGTAAGCTTTCTCCAAATCATATCCACAATATTCCAGATATTCTTCCATAAACACTTTCTAGATAGCATAATTAGTTCCATTGAACCTTGGATAATCATAAATCATTTTACCAGCCATCCCAAACCTTCCTCAAGCGGTTAAGCTCTGATACCAATTGTTGAACATGGCAACTAAGAGGGGGGGTGAATAAGTTGTCATATATTTAATATTTTAATTCAATCAACGAAACTAATTCTTAACAATGCTTAAATGATTAATCATCAAATGCCAAAGTAGAAACTTAAATCCAACACACAAACACAATAACACCAAATTTACGTAGAAAACCCAATAAGGGAAAAACCATGGCGAGGATTAATTGACACTATAAAGAATATCAAAACCGATTACAAGAGGCTCAGTGCCAAAACAAGGACTCACTTTTTGGAAGAGGACTCACTATCCAATAGGGCTAACAACCCAGAGGGCTCACTTCCACAAAGATACAAAGAAGACAAAGAAGACTTATTATAGAGATACTACAATCTCAATGCAACAAAGGATTCCACTATAATCACTCACAAACATGCATGAATGATAGAGTTGACCTTCTGTTCATTGGATCTGAAAAATCAGTATTAAGCTTCACATTAATCTACCACACTCACATCACACACTCACTTAATAGCATCAATGTCACATCAATTTGCACTTTCTCTTTTCTCTTATCACTCTTCTTCACTCTTGTAGATTTTTCACCACTAATTCATCATGTATTTATACCATCTTCAACTTTGAAACATATCCAAATTTGAATGTCCAAATTCAAATTCAAATTAGGTCAGTGCCAAAACATCCTAGGGTGGAAATAGAATGAGGGTGACCCAAACACACACTTCAACATGCTTCATCAATTTCAAAAGTAGTGTTCAACACAAGGTGGGCCAAACCAGTGTAAAACACATAGAATCATTAAGCATGAACCTTCCAGATGCTGAAATTATCTTCAACAATATCAAGGCAACTCAACTTTAGAACCACAATTCACAAGACTTCAATAAAGAGAAATTTGAACCAACAAATTTTCTCCTGAACCTCACCCAGAAACATAGAAAACCAAAGTTCAAAACTGGTGAACATAACTTGCATTGTATAATGAATCAACAACTAAAAATATAGATCTAGCATCTTCTAACAACCATGAACAACATATCTGATCCACACAATCATAGGAGAAAATCTAGAGCAAAACCTAAAGCAACCACTGAACACCTACAACATATCTTTATTACAATTTTCTCAATATCCTCGACATATACACAACCAATAAAATCTAGTTGATAACCAATGATCAGTTGAAATCAATGAAACCTTCAATCTTTCCATTCTTGCAATAGTCATTTATTGATTTAGGGCCCAGAGGAGAATTCGGTAGAAAACCCCCATTAAATGGATTAAATTAGGTTATACACAAAAATAATTTAATGAGTGACAGAGGTTCAAACATGTAGAGTGCATTCTATCATGGCTTAAAAATGGCCAAGGAGAAGGGGGTTACTAAAGTATGGTTGGAAGGGGAATCTTTGAATATCATTATTTTCTTGAAAAAGGTTAACTCTCCCTCTTGGTCTATTGAAAGGCTAATTGAAGACTCAATTGCAATTTTAAATTCTTTTGAGGATGTTTACATTTCCCATGTTTATCATGAGGCTAGTGGTGTTGCTGATTTATTGGAAAAATTGGGAGTTTCTTTGACTAGGTCTTGGAACTCTAATGACCACCTACCCATAGATCTTATATCTCTACTTAATAATGAGAATTATTCACATGATTCTTATGAAAGGGGTAAAATTAGGAGGTAACATCCTTGGCATGTGGATTCATAATTTCCTTCTTATGTTGATTAGACTTTTGAGGGGTGTTATCTGCCTTGATAATTGTGGGAATGCAAGTTGTGATCTCATGAGGGATTCAACCCTAATGAATACAGGTACCTGGAATTTTAGTGTTGCATTCTTTCTAAGTGCTATTTTCCTCTTGGCATTTTTTATTCCTCATTCTTGTGGGTTATCCTTCAACAATTCTCTGTGCTGGTCTATGCTTTCAAGTATGGGGGGTGAAAGGTGTAGAACTAAGCCTGTGTCATGTGATGACATTAAGACCAATGTTGAGGTCTAGAAGATTATTGAGAAAGGGGGGGTCACCTCTTTTATGGAAAAACTCTATGGATTTGATCCTAAGACTTTGTAGGAGTCTGTGGATGCTTGACACAATCGTGTCCTAAGCAGTTTTGGGGTTGACGTTACTGTTAATGAGGAGTTCATTGCATAAGTCATTGGTCTTTCAATGTAGGGAAGGAATTTTTATAGGGAAAAGGTTATGTCTACATCAGTGAGGATTAAATTCTTACGGGATAAGGAGAAGGTCAAAATTGTGACTTTCGTGTGGGGGCTATGACAAGACCTCCATTAAACCCACATAAGGAGATGTCGCTATGAATCTCATGCACCACTACACTTTGGATGGGAGATTCTCCATCATTTATGGGCATCACTTCATGTTACTGAATCATTTCTACCACAATAAGTTGGTTTCCTTCTTGTTCTATTTGCTCTTATCTTTAGAGAACGATATTTTGGAATTTAGAAAGAATCCCAATAACACTTTTTTACATGAGGGGTTGATGCTTTCAATTATGGATCACATTAAGGATAGATTTGTCATTGAAACCCCTATTCCTAGTAGAGCTCATAATTCCAAGAATTCAGACTATGTTACTGGTGAGGATTTTTTTGAGGTGGAGGAAGTTGAAGGTGAGACAGACTATGGGGATAAGGAGGACTCTCCTACCTAGTCCAATGAATATCACACTGATTTGGAGCTAGACAATCCCACCTCGGTTGTGGCTAAGAGTATAATTTCAGCCAAGTGTTGGAAAGGTGGTCGGGGTTCTAAGAAGGGATCTATACCCTCCTCCTCATAGGTGAAATGTAACATTTTTGGTGATTTAGAGGAGGGTTTTAATGTTTGTAATTCTGGTGGCAGGAAGAGTGTGAGATTGGAGTCTTCTAGTGGGAAAGTTGTTGTTTTCCAAGGTGTGGAGGAGCCTCTTTAGGAGGTTGGTGAAAGGTTAATATTGAGTGGTGAGGCTAAGAAGGCCCCTGCAATGGGGGAGGTTAAGGATTTTGACAATATTGTTGATCTGGATGCGTCCCCCGTTGTTTATTTTTTGAGGGTAAAGGTAAAGAGTAGTTTGTTCCTCTTGCTAGTAATCTGGGTGAAGAAATTCCTATGGTCTCTCAATAAGGGATGGATTTGAATTGGGAAATGATGATTAACTAGGCCTCTAGTTTGGTGAAGGAGGGTTCATATTTCTTTTTCAACCTACTTATGTGGCTCCTTCAAGAAGTGTAGAATTTGCATGGTAAGTGTGACACTATTGCTCGATGCAACATCTCTACCCTGAGAAGTACCAAGGAGATAAACTCGGGATTTAATATGGTTAAGACCATGAATTTCACTCTTAACCAAATGGTGGAGGACTTTTCTAAGCTTAAACTGGATCACGACCCTATAATTGTAGCCCTCAAGAAGAACTTCCTAAAATTTCATAAGGATTTCAATACTTTGGTCAATCTCAGCAAGGATTCTCTTGAGATCATGGTAGAGGGACTGGTGCTCTTAAGTGAGAGAGGTAAGGACTAGAATGGTAAGCCCCTTCTTCCTGAACAGGGGGAGCATGTTGTGGGTGAGGATATTGGAAAGGGGAAATAGGTTATCGATCTTGGGGTTGGGTTGAGTGTGCGAAATTGCAGCAAAACCAAGAAATGCAATGTGGTCTCAATGTAGGATGTTAAAGAGGTCATGGAGATGCATGACAAGGTCATCACCAAGGATTTGAAGACTATGAGGATTTTAAAGGATCTTCTTTAGTTGTTGCTTTGTTCCTTTTTTGTTGATGGTCGGTTGATTGTGGTTTAATCAATGTTTTGTTTTTGGGGCAACTTTATTGTCTTATCTTTCATGCTGGATTTTTTTTGTATATGGTTTTAGGCACCCTTCAAAACCTATTTTTTGATAATCAAAAACATGTAGAGTGCATAAGAAAAATGAAAAAAAAAAACAATAGATCACCAAATTAGAAGTACAATAGAAAATTTGTATTATGCTAATTTTTTGTACATTGTCTATGATAAAAAATTATATTATTTATCTCCTCCTCATCTTATAAAGGATGGCTATGTAAATTAATATATAAAGAGGGAGGAAGACAAAACTCCTATTAGAATGACACTATTTCATATTAACTACTTCACAATGACCAATGACAACTTGAACCTTGTGATACCATGGAGGCTAAATTAAGACTTGTTTGAAAGAACCCTTAGATAAAAGTGATGAATATGTAACCCTTAAATCATATTAACCAATATTAAATAGTTTTTTTTTTATGAAATATATATTTATGTTAAATATAAAATTCTTAAAATGCACTATATCATAAAAAGGTTGGACCGAGATACTAACACATCAAAGCCTATGCAAGGAAGACCATTATACACAACTAGAGAGAAAAATAAAGCTACTAAGTATCTATAACAATAGAACCAACAATAAAAGGTAGGTTAGAGTCAGCATATCTAGTCATTTATTACCAATTTACTCATGGGTATATGATGGTTCATTAACTATATAAAAAATGAATAAAATCACCAAAAGATAATGTCTAAATTTGTGGAGGTAAAACACCATGGATGTGACCACTCTTTTTATAATTGAGTATTTATTTTTGGATATTGATAATTTCCTACTTGAAATATGAATCAGATGATCTTTTGTTATTTTAGGTTGTGCTAGAACCATGCTGATTGTAGTATTGGTTGCATTGATATGAACATAAAAATGTGTTGTCCAATCTAGAAATATTAATACTGGTTCCTTTGCTATTTTATTCTTGACTATATCAAACAATTTATATCATTGGAGTGTGCATTCAAACTTCTTATTGTTATTTTTATTTAGTAATTCTTTTGAGTCTTGAGATTATGATATTATTTTTATAATATTTTTTTGTAGTAACCAATAACCTGATTTTTTTTATATCTTTTTTTATATTATTTGGGAGTGGTAGATTTAGAATAATATATATCTCAATATATCTATCATCATTCTTTATTTATATATTATGTGACCTAATAGAGTGTCAAATTTGGTTGTGAAAATACACTACTTTAGATTTAGTGCAATCCTAAGGCTACAACATCTCTCAAACATCAACGTTAGTACTTGGATGTGGTCTTTAAGAATCTTATTTATAGGCCATTCATCAAGATATACATCAATAAAATCATGTATGAAACCTATAAAATTCATTCACCATGATATATCAATCAATTTCTAGCATTGGAATATCCATTCAAACTTCTCATTGTTCTTTAAATTCTTTAGCAATTCTTCAACAAGTCTTGAGATTGTGATATCATTTTTTAATATTTTTTGGTGATAGCCAATATAACACAAGAATATCTTCATATCTATTATATTCGTTGGGAGTGGTAGATTTAGACTAATATATGTCTTAATTAAATCTATCATCATTCTTTCTATATATATAGTAAATATACACTACATGTTTAGTGCAATCCTAAGGCTACAACATCTCTCAACCATCAACCTTAGTACTTGGATGTGATCTTTGATAATTTTGTTTATAGTCCATTCATCAAGATATACATCAATAAAATCATGTATGAAACATCTAAGTGCATTCACCATGACTCTACTAAGCAATATGGGTGTATTTTCCAATTTGAATGGTAATAATGATAACTATAACTCTATATATAACCCCCATTCTATGAAAGAGATAGTGATGGTAACTAGAAAACCATCCATGAATGAATACAATTCTCTTAGAGAAATATTTTCTATTATTTTTTCTATAAATGGTGATAGAAAAGGGTCATGTTCATAAGCCTTGCTTCTTTAATTCTTCAACAATTGATAATAGTACATTTGATTATATATCCAATTTTATCTTATGTTTCTCTCGCATCCACTCCTATTTATATATCCAAATTATTTGGGTATTCATCTTCTCTTTAATAATCCTTATCTTGTTTTATTGAGTAGTATATTTTTGTAAGATTTGTGGTAACCATCAAACTATATTTTATTCATTTTCATTTCCACCCTTTAATAAAATGATTCTTCTTCTAACATAATTATGAATTATTTTACTTTTTAATTAATATTATTTATCAAAGAATTTAGATCTCATAATTCAAAAACTATGCAGTAATTTACCTTTATTATATCTTAATGTTTGGTTTCTTTTCTTTACTCTTAATGTATATACCAAGATTTTATGGTAAGAATTACATTTTAATAGAAAAACTACACTCTTAACCTCTTATTAGTTTCCTCTATTTCATCGCATGAATATTCATAAACTTCTGTGTGATCAAATGGGATCTTTGTTCCATTATACTCCACTATTCCATTGATGTATCCCTATTTTCAAGATATTTACTTTTTTATCAAGACTATGAATTATTTCTAGGTATGTTGTCCTGATGAATCTCCCACTAAAATGCGGTGCTTATGAATAGGGTTTCATAGAGATATTTCATTATAATATCTTAATTTTTGAATGTATGCTCCCTTGAAATAAGATATAGTAAATATCTTACCCTAGAATAGAGGGGTTAATTAACATATGATATTGATCTTTGGATATGGTTTAATCTCTTGTCTTCTGATGGGATACTTTGATCTATAGTATCCATTTATTCTATTCCAAAAAAAATGACCATACAGATTTTCCAAAGGCCTATGATTTTCTTTTTTATGTTTTTAGTCATTTCTATGACACTTCTACAATTTCATATGTATATATTGAGTATATAAGAATATCACTTCTTTATAATTTGGATCCCCATCCCATTCCATCCTTGGTATATTGTTGATTGTGTACATCAAGATTTGGTATCTTCATCTTCATTCTCTTCTTCATTTTTTGTGTATTTGTTCTATATAACATCTTTCATGCATTCATTAAATGTCATACACAATACTCTTTTGATACCATGTAGTATCAATTACTCTTCATTTTGTTGGACTCAAGGAACACTAAGAGGGGGTGGGGGGTGAATTAGTGTTCAACAAATTAGACTTTCAATTCAAATATTAAACCATTTTTAACACATAAATAGAAATAAAGATGCAGGCACATGAAAAAGATGATCACAATAGCATAACACCAATATTTTCATGTGGAGACCCTGTTAGGGAAAAAACCACGGTGGAGATTAATCCACAATTTATACTCTGTTAAAAGTATGAATAAAAGGGAATGCACTTGCATTCAGGCACACTTCCTAGAGCTCACTGCTCGAAATAAGGAACACTCATTGCCTTAAAAAATGTTTGTGATTACAACAAAAATTGAACTGAGAAGATAACATCTACAAATGCCTAGATTTAGTTTCAATGAAGCACATAAAATAGATTTTGAACCTTCTATCTGATCCTGCAACTCACTCTGCTCTGCTCTACCTTAATTCATTATAATCTTCTTCTACTCAAGCAAAATTTACTCAACTGATCTTTTGATGTTTGCTCATACATCTATTTTTCTCTTTTTGCACATTCACACCTTCTCACCACTTTTTCCTCTATTCAAAAATGAATTACCGATCTCATATATATATCCGCTAACAAAGATTTTAATCACTTAAGTCGACTTCAACAAAACATGAAATATTTTCCAACATTTGGCTCAAATCATGAGCAATATTTAATGGGCACCCACACAAGTCAGCTAAGACATAGCTAGGACCCAAAAAAATATTATCAAACTTAGAAACAATTAAACAACTACTCCTTATACATCCGCGACACGATACATTCATTGAGTTGGCCACAATGAGCAAATAAACAGAAAATCATTCTATTGAATCTCCTAACTCATGCACCGATTGCTACAACACCACAAAACTTACTAATAAGGTAACTGTATACCTTGATATTATGCTATTCTAAATGAGCAAAACAAGTAAGAACTATGAAAAACAAAATATCAAGGACACCTCAAGATTAGCCAAAAGAGAGTGACAAAATACTAAAGAAAGTGGATAGCACAAGACAAACAGTTTTACCTTCCTTTGTAGTTGATACTCCTTTGATTGGCCCTTGCTTAAGATAGGATGTGTGCTACTTGATGGCTCTATTGAATATCTTTGCTATGTGCTTGGATGCAAATGCAAGTGGATGTGATTGAAAATTGGACGAGTGCATAAAATGGCAGCATGTAGTTGCAAATTGACTAAGTGTTGAGAAGGAAAATTGGCAGCATAAGGTTATGAAAATCAAAAAGTGTTGTAAATGCCCTTGAGGAGGGGGTATTTATAGGAGAACTTGAATTCTCTAGAGAATTCAAGGGTCAAGATTGATCCAACAAGGTCAAGATGAAGGGCTATGGTGGGTTGAGAATCCACAAGCCCTCACATCTTGACATGTGGAGGGTGAAGTGGCCAAGGGGGGATGAGATGGAAATGAGTTGTCAAAAAGGTACATGAGGTGGAAAAGGACATGCACCTTGGGGGATGAGAGGATTTCCACAAAAAGGGATTTCTTGTCCCCAAATGGGAGTGAAAGGGACATTTGAGGAATTTTGGAATTCCTCAAAAATCTACATGGGAAAATGAAAGGTGGTTGGGAGGATAAATGTGAATTAAAAATTCACATTCCTAGGATGATCTAGAGGGTAAAAGGTGGGCTCCAAAAAGGTGGGACTTGGTCACATGTGAAGATTGTGACAAGTCCAAGGTTGGTCACATGTGGAGATTGTAACAAGTCCAAGGTTCTAGAAGCCTTGGAAGGATGGAATGTGAATTAAAAATTCCTTGGAGAATGATTGGAGGCTTAATGTAATCAATAATTGGAGGATAATTAGGGGCTAACTAGGATTAAAAGCCAACTTGCAAAAGTTGGAGGATGTGACACTTCCTAATCAAGGATTAGGCATGTGCACATACTTAATGAAGAAATTAGGAGATGGATTAGGATTAGATGAAAATGACATGTGAGGAATTAAATAAATGTAATATTTATTTAATTTATTTGATGAAAAGAGGATTAAGGAGGGTAAGGTATTTAATTATTAATTAAATACCTTAGGATTTGACAGAATTAAAGATATTAATTAAATAATACTAATATTACTTAATTAACTCAGATAAGAGGATGTTTAGATGAAAAGTGATAAATTTGGATAAATTAAGTGTCCAAATTTGGATGTCTACATTTTGCCCCTCTTTGAGATGGTGTTACGAAGTAGTATCATTTCAAAGAATATTAAAATATAGAACCTAGAAGAAGATAGTTAGATTGGAAAAGATGCCCCAGCCATCCAAAGGAGTGACTAGGAAGGGAAACATAAAATGATGAAAATTAGGGATGAAGGATGCCCCCTCGAGAGGACATGCGGGTTGAAGAGAACACGTGTGTGCTCTCAAAATAGATGATGTGATGCAAGGGGAGATGAGGAAGATGATGCAAGGTGATGGGGAAGAGAGTAAGTGATATGATGAAGCACAAATGGATTTGAGGACAAAAGGTGATGTTGCCCCAGTCAAGGTACAAGCGAAAATGGGTTGATGATGGATGGAGTGTTGTTGATGAAGGAATGAAGGATCTCAAAATAACATGAGGATAGGGAAGGATACATCCCACTGAGTGGTATTGATGAGGGAAGGATACATCCCAAAACACCACGAGGAGAGGGAAGGATACATCCCACTGAGTGGTATTGATGAGGGAATGATACATCCCAAAATACCACTAAAGGATAGGGAAGAATAACTCCCGATGATGATGATGAAAGTGTTGTTGATGAGGGAAGGATATATCCCAAAACAACACCATAGGGATAGGGAATGATACTAATGGATGATGGTGATGATGGGTTGAGACTGGGGACAAGACCAAGGATTTGATTAGGTGATTTGGGCTAAATGGAATGGATAGGGATTGGATAGAGATGTGAGATAAGGATGAAGGATGAATGGATGGGGGGATACATGATAGAATGGAAAATGAAATGCAATCCTAATGCAGTTTGCCATCTTCAGAGCACTAATTTTTGCTATAGCATAAGACACCAAGTGCCAGGGTATGTGGAACCAAGGCATAATAGTGTCTAATGCATGAAATAAACACAACATACAAGAAGGCTATCCCAACACCCCAAGGTCACAAAGACCTTGGTCGGGCCAGGTATTGAGATAACCACAAGCACAAAAGGATGCCCCAGCATAACACAAGACCCCGGGGATCTTGGTGGGTACTATGTGGGACAACCAAGAAGACACAATCAAACAAAAGATCAAGATATGCCCCTATGTTTACCAATCAAAACACACCATAATATGATGGATCATGGCGGCCTTGACAAGTGATGCTAGGGAGCTCAAATGATAATCAAAATCCAAAAGTATCAAAAGATCACAATTAATTTCAAATGTCCTTTGCCATAGGATCAGGGGATGGATGGATTGATGAGGTCTGTTAGGAAGGATGCATCCTGTTGAGACCGATGATGGATACTAAGCTAAAAGATCGATATGACGTAGGCTATTCAAAACTGATTGGATTTGTTGATACAAGTGGGTCTTGTTTGTTAAGAACCAGCTAGATAAGGGCATAGCTTGACGACGCGACACGAGAGACATGACACAAGATAGGAGACTAACACCTCCTAGCAACCTAGGGGCTCGGGGGCCGATCAAAGATTAGCCTTGCCTACGTGGAAGCGCAGAGCCCTCGTAGTTCGATAAAAGGCGGATGACTGACCATGATGGAGATTTCGATGGATGACCAAGATAGAATGGAGAACAAGAGAAAAGTGGACAATATAGATCGAGGATGGATGGAACCCCGGGGGCGGATCAAATGATCGACCTTGCCTACGTGAAAGCGCAGGGACAACGTAGTTTGACAAAAGGCCACATAAAAGTGATGGATGAAAGATGATGAGATAACCCTAGATAAGGGGTTAAAATGATAGAACTGACACGACGAAACAAGATAGACCTGTTGGATTGGATTGGATTGGATTGGAGGATAGTGACTATATAAAGCTCAGGGATGGGATAGTTATCCAAATCATCAAAGATGAAGTGGGCGAATAACATGCCATAGAGATGAATGATGAAATGATGAACGATGAGATAGAACAGATGTGCAAAAGAAGCAGAAGTGATGACGATAAGATAGATGACATTGGATTGCGTGGGAAAAAGCCTATAGCTAGATACCAATGACAAGGGATTATGAGATGCGATGAGGGAAGAGGATGGAGGGAGGAAATTTTTTGTTTGGGTGGATTGGAGAGAGGGATAAGGATTTGGATGAGGAAAAGGTGACTAGATGGATAGATGAGTGATTCTTGGAACTAGAAGGTGAAGGGTGGGAATAGGTGTAAGATTATGCAGAATGAGTAAACGATTGATCAAGATTATGGAATGAGAGTTTGAAATGATAGAAGGAGGTTTGATGAATGAGTGAATGGATTTATTAGAATAGACAAAATGGAGGGAGGGATCTTAAGACTTTGTTTGGTATCCAAAGACATTGACTACAGATGGATGAAAGCCCAGATTAGGGGTGTGGCTAAGCTCAGATTGGGATAAGATTAAAGCTCAGATGAGGATTGGATTGAAGACGAGAATGATTGAAGGATATGATTGGATTGATTCTACACCGAGTTCCGGGGCTTAAAGGGCGTAACGTGTTTGACAAACAATTTTTTCCAATTTTGGCAATTTTCAAAAATTGTCAAATTTTTCCATTTTAGGAAACTGCATGGTCATATGTTTGAGAGTCCCAATTTTTTCCAAGAAATACCCATTGGGGAGATAGGATGAATTGCCAACTAACATCTCAGATATGAGATATGCATTTTGAGTTATGAGTGAACAATTTTTCAAAATGCTGGAGAAAAACACTAAATTGGGATTTTGAGGGTCAAGATGAAACTTTCAGGCCCCAAAAATGGGTCAAAACGGGGTCCAACAACTTTCAAAGAAACCAATTAGAAATCCACTCGTTGTCGCGTAACGCAACTCCCTGTCAAATTTCAGCTCAAACGGACACCCGAGTAAAAAGTTATGGCTTCCGGAAGTGTCAATGTAAAAATCAAAAATCAATTCTAAAAATTCTAAAACATGGGTTTTGTTCGTGGAGGAAAATGAGGAACTGGGTCGAAATCGGTTTTCTGAAAAAGATAGCAAAAATGTGATTTTTTGGCAAGATAAGGGGCGCACACCCACCAGGTGGGGCGTGCTGGGAGGGGCTGCATGGTGAGCCTTGAGGAGGGGAAGTCCTACAGAAGCGAGGCAGGGGCGCCCATAGCCCGTGAGGCAGCCCGAGACAGTGAACCGCCCGTGAAGTAGCAGGCTTGACCCGCTGACAGTAGCCACCCGGGGAGAAGCCAGTCAGCCAAGCCCAGGCCCAGCCGCCCATGGCCAAAGGCCAGGCCTTGAGGCAGTCCCGATAGAGGCCCGAGACACGCCCAGCTGACAGTGGACCATGTAATGAGATCGCCGGGAGGAAATGGAGTGGCTATGAAAAAGAAAAAGAATAATGAGGGATGGGACAAGGGACTTTTGAGAAAAGATAGAAGATTGAAAAGATGTGTAGAAGAAGCAAAAGTGAGGGCGATGAGAGAAAGGGCATTGGGTTGCATGGAAGGAGGCCTATAGCCAAATACCAATGACAAGGGATTGTGAGATGGGATGAAGATAAAGACGAAAGAATGGATGAAGGATGGGAGGGATTATAAAGATTGGGAGATGAAGGGGATGGATATAAAGATAAGGATGGGGAGATGGAAGGGATGCTATGATAGATGTATAGGGACAAAAGGCTTGGGAGATGAAAGGGATGCTAGGATAGATGGATACGAAGATACAGATGGGGAGATGGAAGGGATGCTAGGATAGATGGATAGGGAGATGAAGGGATGTTATGATAGATGATATCTCCAAGGACTATGTCACAAAGGAAGCCGATGCCCCCACTCTAGATATGTCATATATGAGGAGGAATGAAGGATGGAAGACAAGTAGATGGGAAGATAAAGAAGATAACTAGAGGTGGATAGGATAAATGAGCAAGGAACATGATAGAGCATGGATGAAGGGAATGTATACCAAGAGGTGGCCAAAGCATGTATAGATAGGTTCCCCTATTTTGATCAAGATCACAAGAAGGATGGAGGGATGGGAGATAAACGGGATATGATGGTAGGATGCAGAATATAGGTGGGATGGAGGGGTTTTATGAAGAGGACGGATAACAGGAAGACGGGTGCATAGCATGAAGCATAGCGAGAATGCATATCAGGAAGTTGCCCCCAAGTATAGATGGGGATTTACGCATGACGCCTGTTTGCCAGGTTTTCATCATCGTACTTATCCAAGGCGCTTGTTTGCCAAGTTTTCACCATTGGATGAATTATTTCTCTTTTTTTTTTTGAATTTTTGGATAGCAAGGGGATGAAAATGGATAAGGATAGGGATGATGATAAGGGGATTTAGAAGATACATGATATGGATACGGATGGATGACTCAAGCATCAAGTGAAATACATGATAAGGATATGGATGCAAGCATCAAGTTCTATACGAGGTAGTAAGAGCCCATGTTCGAACCGACTATTGGATAAATGGATTATGCAAGAGGATGAATTAGGGGGATTTGATGGGGGAGATATGTGGGGTAATGGATGGGATGCTGCAAAGGGTATGGATGGAATGATGGGGTGGATATGTGATGGGGAGATGTGTTCAGGACCAACATTGGCACATGTGGTGGTGGATGTGAAAAGATAGAGGATTACTGGATGGAGAATGTGTGGATAATGGAGGAGATGGGGTGGTGAACTTTGGAACATAAGGACCCAAAATAGACTTAATAGATGAAAGGGGTGTATGAATAGCTTTTGGATTAGCAACTTTGGATGTTCTTACAGATTTTTCATGTGATGGTATTGCATCTTTTTTCTTTGGGATCCACATGGTTTTGATCTTTGCTTTGCTGGCTCTTTGCGAGCTATAGATTTGATTTTCATTTGGGATTTTGTTTTTCTTTTCTTCACCATGTCTTGTAGAGGGAACATGGGGAGCTTTAGATCCATGTGGATGTTTGGATTTATGCATTTTTATGTTAGCATCCAAAGTGCATTTATTAGCAATGGGATGGGTGTGAGGGGATGGACGATGTGAAGCAATGGAGGTAGGAGTATGGGGATTACGTGTAGATGGAGGGTGTGCAGGTATGTGCCTTTGTTGATCCTGATTAGGATGTTTATGATGGATGCCATGGATAGGTATTGGATGGATAAAAGGATGAGATGGAGGAGGTGATTTTGGGATATACGGACCCAAAGTAAATGGAGTGGGTGGAGGGACATAGGGACCCAAGATGGATGGAGTAGATGAAGGATGGGATATGGTGGATGGAGGGATGTAAGGACCCAAGATGGAGGGAGCAGATGAAGGAGGAATATGGACGGTGGTTTTGAGGCGATACGATAGAGGAGGGATGGCAACATATGATTTGGTGGAGCGATGAAAAGAGCCTATATTTGTTTTGGAAGAGGCTCGTTGAGGGCGTCTAGAGGTTTTACCAACATCTTGAGATTGTGAGGCTTGGGAAATAGGTCCAAGACCTTGCATGCAGATTTGTTCTTTGACTTGGATGGGCTCTAAAATACCTTGCTCATGAAGGCCTAGACCTTTTCCTTGATAGTTCATTTTCTTGAGCATTCGATCTAGGGCCAGTTGTGTTATTCGAAAACATGATGCAAGTCCATTATTAGGTGGAGGATGATGGGCTGATAAATACACTATGATTTTCTTAGCGAGGAGGCCACCATGGAAGAATGTGAGAGTACCAAGGGGATATGCAAGCGGTGTAGGTATAGTAGTTTTAGGCGATGATGGGGGATCATGAGAAGGAGATGATGGGATAGCAACATCAGGAGAGGGAGTAGGGGCCATGATAGGATCTGGATTTGTGGTAGTAGGCTCATGTGATGGAGATGGAGATGGAGTGGTGGAAGCTTGAATGACAAGGGGATCATGGGATGGAATGGACGGGGGACTGTGATCTTGAGGTGGACTAGATGGGATGGTAGGATCTTGATCTGGAGAAGGGGATATGTTGGCATGCTTTGGATTAGACTCTTGGCATGACGCATCTTGTGTGGATGGCATGATAACGGAGTTTTGTTGGGACTCTTCAAGTGGGGAAGATGGAGGGATGGAAGATTCATGAGGTTCATTGGGATGGGTTTGGGCGTCGTCGATGGGTTCACTGACTCTTGGAGTAGGAGGTGGATGTTTAATGGATTCAGTAGATGTGAAGGTAAGGGATGGGGACTTAGTAGATTCAGAAGATGTGATGGTAGGAGATGGGGGTTCAACAGATTCAAAGGATGTGATGGTATCATCAATGATAGGTGTTGGATGGAGAAGGGTCTCGTCACTAACAACCATGGATGATGGGTCGGGATGGCATGGTTCCATAACTGCAATGTGTGGAGCGGGGGATGTTTCCTTTGTTATAAGTTCTTGGAGAAACTTAAATACTCTAGGCTGAGATGGCGAGGTGGGGGTGGATGAAGGTTTATGGATTGGTGGGCTAGGATTAGATGGGGGAATGGGATTGGATGCAGGACTGGAAATAGATGGGGGATTAGGATTGGATGGAGGACTAGGAGTAGATGGATGAATGGGATTGAATGTAGGACTACTAGTAGATGGGGGATTAGGAGTGAATGGAGGACTAGGAGTAGATGGATGGATGGGATTGGATGGAGGACTAGGAGTAGATGGAGGACTAGGATTGGATGGAGAGTTAAGGTAAGGATATTGGAGTGGTGAATTAAGATAGGGGGACATGGATTATGGATTAGGACAAGAGGATATAGGTGGTGTAGTGGGACAAGAGGATGTGGGGGATGAATTATAATAAGAATTATTGAGATGGTGGATTAGGATGAGGATATGTGGATGTAGGATTAAGGTAAAAGGGTGTGTGGATGTAGGATTAGATAGGAAGATCACGAATGTAGGATTAGAGTGAGTAGATTGGCATGGAAGATTAGGGTAGTGGGTATATGCGGATGAAGGATTTAGATAGGAGGATGTGGATGGGGGATTAGGATAGGGGTATTGAGATGGTAGACTGGGATAAGAGGGTGCGGGTGTTGGATAAGAGGATGATGTAGATGAAGGGTATGATGGATATGATGGGTATCCTTTGTCAAAGGTAGCAGAAGCAACATGATTAGGCATGGACGAAGACATAACGGGAGAACTCAAGGGGGTGATTGGATTTTGGAAAGCGGGTGGAGAAAGATTACTAGAGATGATAGTGTCAATGGGATCTATGTCGTATACCTCTTGATCAACAATACTTTCGTTATCGTCATCAATGCAATTAGAGTTTCCCTTGACCACTATTGATGGAGGATAAGGATTCATGATGGTGAAAAGATAAAGAGGATGGATAAAAGATTTTG
>VDFB02047230.1:473168254-473364989 GCA_007258455.2 Sequoia sempervirens
CTTTTTCTTTGTGCTCTTTCTCTCCCCCATATTGCTTGGGGTATTTGGCTTGAGCGCAATAATAGGATTTTCATAAGTGTGGATTTTCCTACTATCTCTGTGGCCTATAAAATTAGTGCTGCTATCAAAGATAATTTTGTTTCTGGGATTTCTTTCTAGAATGGGCTAAGGGTAATGCTTAGTCTAGATAATATTTCTATTGCTTATAATTGGAAGCTGCCCTGTGATATTTCCCTTCCTCTCACTAAAGGGAAAGCCTCTAGAGATGATGTTGTTTGGAAAGCTCCTCATGTTGGATAGGTGAAGGTTAACTTTGATGGAGTTGCTAAAGGTAACCCGGGACCTGCTATTTGTGAGGGAGTGTTAAGAAATTCTAATGGTAGGTTCATTTCCACTATGGTGCTCCCTTTGGGAACCCAAACAAACCACTATGCGGAAGCAGCTGTAGCTTATCATGGCTTGAAGATGGATCAATTGAAAGGGTATAATAAGGTGTGGCTTGAGGGGGACTCTCTCAATATCATTAATAATTTGAAAAAATATTATGCCCCTTCATGGACTGTTGAACCCATCATAATGGATGTTATTGATATCCTTAATTCTTTTGATGAGCATTATATATCTCATACTTTTAGAGAAGGAAATGGATTGGCTAATGTTTTTGCTAATCTCAGTGTTAGGGGTTTTAGGGAATGGTATGTGAATGACCCCTCCCCGTGGAGGAAATTGCATGTATAAATCATGATTATCAAAACTACTAACTTGGTTGAAGATTTTTAAGGCTCGGGGCTTGCATGATTATTATCACATGGTAGATAATAATTTAGAGTAATGAGGAGCTAGATCTTGATCGGGCTAATGGTACCTTGTTTGTTCTCTATATGGTTTGGCGTTCTAGGTTCATTATTTTCCTTTGCCATATTACCGTTGCCACATAGATTGTGGGAATTCTTTTGGCTCTCCTTCTCGAGGTTTCTCCTTATCACTTGCAAGGTTCTCAAGCTTCTCAGTTCTGCAAATTATGGTGCCATGGGAGGTGATAGAAATCGTACGGAGCCTTTCTCCTATGATATTGTTAAGAATAAGGAGGGGGTGTGGCATATATTAGAGAAAGGTGGGCTTACACCTTATTTGGAAAGCTTGCATGGAAACAACCTGCAGGTGACGACTTTGTTTACTAAAGCTTCGAACAACATGGTTTTGAAACTGGGTGGTATTGAATTTGATGTGAATGGGGATTTTATTACTAATAGCACTGGGCTATCTACGGAAGGCAAGAAGGTTTATAGAGACAAGAAGGAATCAAAGGAAGCTATGTAGATCTTTTTCAAAGGGATTGAAGAACAAGACCTTAAGACGGCTAAGAGTGGTGGGTATAGCACAGCTCGCTCAAAGCTCTTTAGGGGGACATTGCTAAGGAACTTATGAGGTACATTACCCTCGAATGTCATTTCTCTATGATAAATACTTATCATTTTGTCCTCCTTAATCATTTTCACCATAAAAAGAGAATTTCATTTCCTTTTTATTTATTGGCATTGCTGGAATATAGTTTGAAGGACAACAAAAAGAACCCTAAGAATCTAGTGCTACATGTGGGTCTCATTGTATTAATTTTTTATTATGCTAAATCTTTTGTGGTGTCTAAACTAATTGCTAGTCCAAGGGTAAGCAACAAAAGCCGACTGTGGAGTATGAAACTATCTCAGAAGAGGAGCCAGTTAGCAAGAAAGGGAAAAAGAGGAAAATTGTCTTGGAGGAGGAGTTTGATTCTGAGGAGGACATGGATTATATCCAATATTTTCAAGCCTCCATGGAGGTGGTATCGCAACCCCCTAATGTGGGTAATTCTGGTAAAGGGGAGTCGGGTCCTAACAAGAAGGGCTATGAGACCTGTAGTGAGGAAAAAGTTGTTGGAAAGCTGAGTAAAAGCCTGAAGGATATGATTGAAATTGTTGGTGATGTGTCCTCGCCGCCCCCTATTTTGGGGACTAAGTCAAAGAAGGACCTGAAGGTGGGCAGTAACAAGAAAATTTCCATTAGGTCAAATAGCTAGTTGCTAGAGATGAAAGCTTCTTCTCCCCTAAAGATGAAAGGTGGGTAGGATGTTGTGGACAATTTGGGTGTGGACTTGGAAATGTAGAAGAGAAGGAGGATTGTTGGTAAGGAAATTGATGACTCAATTCACAAGATCCAAATGTTGGTTGTTTGAGGTAAAGGTAAGAAGGTGAGTTTTAGACAGGACAATGTAATCTCTTCCCATGAGGATGATGTTGTAGGTATGGGTGTTTTTAACTTTGACCATGAGGTTATTCCTAATGTTTTGGGGATGGCTAGGGAGGGATCCATTTCTTTGATTAAATTGTTTAAATGGGTGTTTCATGAGCTCAACATGACCAATGTTAGAGTTTTGGGTGCGATGAGTAAAGTTGGTGAGTCTTTGGTTCAAAACCAAATTGATGAACTATTTGACTTGTTGAAGATTGTTGTTAATGAAATGTTGAAGATGAAGCAAATGCTTGAGGAAAAAATTATCACCCTTGAGGACCAAATGGAGAGGATTTGTCCCAATCTAGAGAAGGATGGGAAGAGGAAAAAATCTACTAGGAAGTTTGAGTCTGTTGGCATTTCTATTCCTTTTAAAATTTCCAAGAAACATAACGAGATTTCTCCTGGTGAGGAAAATGGTGCTGGTGGTAGGCTTGTGGAGGAAGAGGTTTATGTTGATAAGGCTGGTGGGAAGAAGAATGTTTTGATTAGTGAGGTGAATGTGGGTGGGCCTGGTGCTAGAATGCGGAATAAGACCAAGGTGCAAGCCCGGGGCTCTTGTTGAAGATTCGTCTGAAGTCATGGATGACTGTCAGAAGGCTTTGACGAGTGAGATGGAGGTTGTTGATATCCTAAAGAACATGTAGTGTTGTTTCTTTTGTCCCTCCTTTTTGGTTGTTGTCGCGTTGATGGTGTGATGTGTTTTGGCTATTGTATGCTTTATGTAGTTATCTTTTGCTTCAGCTCTCTTCTTTTGTAAAGGGTTTCGAGTCCCTTCAAAACACGTTTTACCTCTAATCAAAAAAAATATTTCAATTAAATAAAATTAAAAATTTAAATTTAATACATTTAATACAATTTATAAATAAGGAGCTACCCTCCCCCCTTTTTTATAGTTCTGAGTTGCCACCCTTATTTATGGTGTATTTAGTTTATTAATATTTATAAAATTTAATATTAATATTTTATTTATTATATTTCATAATTTTTAAAAATATAAAAAACTTATTTTATATAAAAATATATGTTTTATTTATTTAAATAAATTGTTTAAAATATTTATTTCATCTATTTATATTTTTTATCTTTTTGATTAACCCCAAACTCATTAAAACTAATAATTAAATTTAAAATCTAATACTTTCTTTTCTTTTCTTTAAAAAAATAATAATATATGAATTCGTTTTAATTAAATCTAATTAATATTTTACAAGTTTATAAAATAAGATAAAATGAAGGTTTATTGATTCTATTTGAGAATAAAACTAAATTTATTTTTAAAATTCAACATTTAATCATACATTTGGAAAAAGATTTATTTACTAATAATGTTGAAGAACTCCAAACCCCATTTGATTCTTTCTTGAGTCTTTCTTATAAAAATATAGATTGTAAGAGAAGACGATCCTTTATCTATTGAGCCAATATCATCGTTGAACCCTTCACTCAATCCATTTGATCCCTTTCTCTTCTTCCTCAATACATTCTTCTTCTTCTTTTTCTTTTTCTTCTCTACCCCACTTCTGAAGTAGTTGTAGTTACTCTCATAAATGCCTAAACAATTTTGATAAACTCAAGATGATATTGGCTGCAACATTTTGAATTTTTTTGGTGCCCTTTGAAAGAGGATGAGGGGTTATATTTATAGGATATGTATACTTGATTGATGGTTAGGATTTGATAGAAAAATCAATGGAAAATATTGTAAGAGAGAATGGGAAAGTTGTCATTTTAACTCATGAAAGGATAATAATGAATTACTCAAATTAAAATGATGGATAATAGTGAACATGATGTTTCCCACTTCATGCTTAATTAAATGATGCAATGGGTGCTAAGTGGACCATTCATTATCATGAGAGATGGGTTCTTGTGAACCACTACTCATGAAACATGGGTCAATGAGTTTGATTCATAAAACTACACGGTTGAATCCTGATAGCAATATCACAATTTGACACGTTGTGGAAAATATATCCTACTTATCAATTGATGAGCTAAAGGGGCTCTATAATAAATGGTTCATAAGGAACAACACTTGCTAAAGGATTTGCAAATGGGGTGCAAGCTAAGTGGGCTTAACCTTGGAGGAAACTTTGTGGTTAAGTGTGCTTGAGCTGGAGTAGTACTGGGATGGGTGACCTCTCAAAAAGGCCCAGTACTTCACCTCTATCAGCATCACCAAGATTTAATGAGTGCTAATTTTACCATTCATTATCATGAGAGATGGTTCTTGTGAACCACTACTCATGAAATATGGGTCAATGATTTTGACTCATAAAACTACATGGTTGAAGGCCTAATAGCAATATCACGAGTTGCACAAGGTTAAAAATATTCTAAAACATTTTGGTAATGATTTGGTCACAGTTAAGAGGTACCAAGCTCAAAAGAATAAGCCTTATCAAGATTATAATCAATCTTATTAGACAAACAAACAACCCTACTAAGAAAATACACATGAGAAAAACTAATGGAATTATTCTATGCCTCTCAACAATGTCAATCCCATAGTTTCAACTACTTCAAAGAAAGTCATTTTGATGAAAAAAATATAGCTCAAGATCATGAATGGTGTTATTCATGAAATTAGAACCACAATTAGAATTCATGCTAGAATAGATTTTATTCAAACTCTAGTGGTTCAAAATGAACCATTATCTTTAGGACAATTATTTGAAAGAAATCAGGTGGTATTTAATAGACAATACTATATGCCAAGAGACTCTACGTTGGTCAATTGGAAAGAGTCAGATTTATGTGGTGTTAATCAATTTGTTTCAATGGACATGAGTGTATGTGGTGGCACAAAATACAAGGTCAAAGAAGAGAGAAATGGAAGGTGGAACACCTTCCATGGTTAATCATGTATCAACTTCCCAAGTATCCTAAGGTGCTACACATGAAGTACATTAGGTAAGAAAATTGTGTTATCACCAAACCAGACTATTGGTAAGGGTAACAAAGCACAAGATCAACCTCAGGTTAGCCAATTAGAAAATTTGGACTCTACTTCTATAAAGGTCCCTTCAAATTTTAGTCATGCTCCTTTTAATATTGTTGATTAATTGAAGAAGGATAACATGAACATTACCATTTGGGAGGCCTTGTCCATCCCATCTGAAAGGGATTTTCTTTAGGAGGCATTGAAGGGCATTAATTAGCCAAATGAGGAAATGACAAACCAAGAGACAACTCCAATTATTCTAGTTAAACCTAAAAAGGAAGGAAATTCAAATAAAATTAGTAATCCACCTCCCTTTTATATGTCTTTAATTATTGGAGATCACATATTCCATGATCATATGATATTTAGGGGCTAGCAACTTTGTTATGCCAAATAAAATAGTTGATCTCCTTGGTATCAAGTATAATTCAATGTCCAAGGGTGTTGTACAATTAGATATAACTAATGTTAAGGTATTAGGGTTCATTAAATATTTAATATTAACCATGCATGCATAACTTAGTTGCATAGTGCTATAAGACATATCAATCATAGACCTCCTTGATTTCTTTTCCATCTTCTTATCTAGGGAGTTCATTGCCAAATAGGTGGGTACATGTATTCCAATTTATCCCATATGCTATTTAGAACAAGGTATGGTACAAAGGTGTCATCAAAGCATAACCCATTGCAAAATACCATATTTAACCCTACACACCTAGCCACATAAATATGAATTGCATATTGCATGATGGAGGAGAGTGTATTATTCATGAACTTGAAATCCCTTTGGAAGAGGTCCCTAATTTTATATTGAATATTGAATGAGGTAATTATTTCTATTTTTGTAAGGAAGCTAAGGTATCATAACAACTTCCTACACTAATCTTGAGAGGAGGACAATGGAAAACTTTACATATCTTTACAATAGTTACAAAAACTTAAACAAAAACAAACATGAATATCATGCATACAACAACACAATAATCTACGTGGGGAAAACCTTTTCAGGAGAAAAACTCCACACTCTAAAATTTTCCCAATATATTATTCAATAATCACAAAGATTACAATATAATTGGAGAGCAAGGTTCTCATAGGAGTATCACAAATCAAAGGTCTAGAGGCAACACGATTGCTATCAGACTCTCTGAATACATCAAAATACACAGTCATAATACAACACCCTCATAAAATAGGGTTACATTCTAAGGCAAGTCAAGCCAAAAAAATATTGATCGCCAGATCTGAGACCTAATGATGAATGATCCCAAACTCAACACATATCTATCAAATTTTTGGTACCACATCCTAGGACTTTGTTTTAGGCCATACAAATATTTCGTCAATTTGCAAACCAATTTACTTTTACTTTTCATGACATAGTGCTTTTTTTGTATCATATAAATATGTTAATCCAAGTCACCATGAAGGAAAGTAGTTTTCACATCCATATGCTTAACCTATAAACCATAAGCAACAACAATAGAAGCAAAAATCTAATAGATATCATTTTTGCAATAGGAGAAAATATCTCACCATAATCAACACCCTCAACTTGAGAGTAAACTTTTGAAACCAACCTTGCTTTGTACTTCCCAATACCTCCATCTGAACCAATATTTTTCTTGAAAACCCATTTGCAACCAACAAGTTTTCTTCCTTCAGGAAATTGTACGAGATCCCATGTATCATTATTTTTCAAAGCTATCATTTCTTCATCCATAACAATCTTCCAAGATTCAACATCATTCATACCTAATGCCTCTTCTACCGATCTTGGTTCATCCATGTTAGTATTCAAAGAAAAAATACATCTCCAATCATCAGGTGAATCCCTTTTAGGTGGTTGTCTATGCCTTATAGAGCTACGAACAAGCTGATTTGGAGGTTCTTCCTCCTCTCTTGAAGATTCAAAGCTAGATGAGATCTCCTCATCTTCTTGTCTATCCATGGGCCTTGATTCAATTTTCTCAGGTGTAGAAGTAAATTGAATCACATCTTCCTATTTACTTTGATATGGCTACAATGTAACAGAAGAAGGTTTAGTTTCTCTAAAAATAACACTTCTACCATATATTACCTTCTATGTAATATGATCCCAAAGCTTGTATCCTTTCACACCATAACTGTATCCAATGAAGATACATTTCATAACTGTATCCAATGAAGATACATTTTATATGCCTCTCAACCAAATATTCTAAGATGTATTAATGAAGGCTTGTAACCTGACCATGCCTCTATAGATGTCTTATCAACAAGATTTGATGTAGGATAATTTTTAATCAAGTAACAAGTAGTGTAAATGGCTTCAACCCAAAATATTTTCTCTATACCAATACTACTCAACATACTCCTAGCCTTCTCCATGAGTTCCTTGTTCATTCTTTATGCGACTCCATTCTACTATGGAGAATACTAAGTTGTATTTTTTCTATGAATACCATAAACTTTGCATAATCTATCAAAATCATTAGAGAAAATTTGGCTTCCATTATCAATCCTCAAACATTTTATCTTCTTTCTAGTCTATAACTCAACCATTGCTTTAAATTCTTTAAATCAACTAAAAACTTCAACAAATTTACTCTTTAGAAATTATACTCATGTCCTATTATAATCATCAATAAATGAAACATAATATATGGATTTACCAATTGAAGGAACATCTACATGACCAAACACATCATAATGAACAAGATCCAATACACCACAAGATTTATGAGAACTCGAATAAAACTAAATGCGGTTTTTTTCATAAATGTAATGCTCACAAAAATCAAATTCAAGATTACAATCAGAAAACTCTTCAACAAGGTTTTTATTTTTCAAGGTCCTTAGACCCTTTTCTCCAATGTGGCCAAGTATTTGGTGCCATAACATAGTTTTCTCTATAGGTAAATTTGATTCAAAAGAAAGAGCATGCTTGGGTACCCAAAAGCCATGACCATTTGTTGAAGATGAAATCCTCACATCTTCCACATACTTGCTTTTCACATAAGTACTATTACACTCAATAGTGTATGCATCAATCTTATACAATGTTCCATATCTAAAACCTCTATAAATCACCATAGCACCTCTAACCATCTTGTATCCTACATCAAAAAATACTATCTGCACACCTACATCTATTAGTTTGCTCACAGATAAAAAAAATTGTGCTAACCTAAAATATGCAACACACCATTAATCCTTTTTATTCTACCATCAAGAAACTTTGTTCTAAATTTACCATGGACAAAAATATTTAAATAAGAATCATCATCCAATTATTCCTTACCTCCATCAAATTCTTCATATTTAGAAAACCAATCTCTATTAAAGGTCATATGGAAAGATGCACCTGCATTAATTAATCATGCATCATTACTTGCACGAGTTTCCAAAGCTACAAAGAATGCATCACCATCTTCCTTCTCAAAATGAGAATCAAAATCAAATTTCTTCTTTTTCTTCTTCTTTTCTTCTTTTTAGTTCTTACAAATATGTCTAGGCTTATCATAATACCAACAAATAACTTTGGATTTTCAAGGAGATTTGGATCTTCCCTTAGATTTATCATGATTCTCATTATTCTTGCCTTCTTCCTTAGGTCTTCCATGAACATTTAGGACCTCCTTGGAACTGATGGATACCTTCCTCCTCATCTCTTCAAAAAGAAAATAACCCACCATATCTCCAATCTTCAAGATAACACAAGTACTCCCAATAGCCATAACAAGAGAATCCCACAAATTAGGAAAAGAACAAAGAAAGATCTAACGTTTCTCCTCCTCATCCATTTTGACACCAATTAATGCCAGTTTAACCACCAATATATTCAATGCTTCTAGGTGGTATGTAATCCATCCACCCTCTTCCATTCTCAGGGAATACAATTTCTTCCTCAATAAAATCTTGTTCACTAAAGATTTGGCTCGATACATCTCACCAAGTTTCTTCCATAGTTTTTTTTTGTAGATGTATCTTCATGTAAATTGATTAAAAAAATATATGCCAAGAACAATCTAATTAGACCCTTCACTTTATAGCCCATAAGATCATATTGAGCACCCAAATTAGGTTCAACATTCCTTGAAACCTTCTCATCAACAACATCCCATAGATCTTGATCTATCAACATATCCTCCATCTTCAATTTCCACATTTCAAAATTATTTCTAGAAAATTTATCCACCTATATTCTCCCTGATAAAATTTCCATTTGAGGATTCTTGAAGTAATATAACAAAGTGTCTTCTACACAAGTTCCCACTCAAATCTAGATTAGATCAAAAAACCCAACAACCCACAACTGAAACCAAAGGTGATCAGGCTCTAATACCAGTTGTAAGGAAGCTAAGGTAGCAAAATAAATTCCTACACTAATCTTGAGAGGAGGATAATGCAAAACTTTATAGATCTTTACAACAATTAAAAAAACTTAAACAGAAATAAACATGAATATCATGCATACCACAACACAATGATTTGCATGGGGAGAACCCTTTTGGGAGAAAAACCTCACACTCCAAAATATGCCCAATATATTATTTAAAAATCATGAAGATTACAATATACTTGTAGAGAAAGCTTCTAATAGGACCATCACCAACCAAAGCTATAAAGGCAACATGACTGCTATCAAAATATCTGAATACATCACAATACACAACCATAATATAACACCCTCATAAAATAGGGTTGTCTTCTAGGGTAATTCAATCCAACAAAATATCAACTATTAGATCCGAGACCTAATGATGAATGATCTATATTTACAATATGTGGCATAGAAAATTGGACACTCTTGAGAAAAGAGACAATGTGACGCTTAATTTGGACCTACTTTTGAGTACCCTTGCATTATTCAATCTTCAAAACAACATTTATAGGCCCCTAAGACCCATTATTTTTTATCTAGAGGTCCATTTCACTTGATAAATCAGCTAAATCCTGACAAACAACACTTAATTCATGCATATCCCAAAAAACCACCTCCAAAAACCACTAGTGGGACCCATTCGCCACCTTGGAAGAATGAGTCCCCTTTGGTGGGACCCATTCACCAAGGGTGGCGAATGAGTCCCTTTTGGGGGGGAATTCAAATTTGAGTGGGAATTCAATCAATTCAACTTAATATTTCAATGGATGTCGGCCTCTTAGGTCTAAATAACTGGAAAATTAGGTGCTAATGCCTATAAATACACATTTTAGGTCATTTTTCACATCTCTTAGTAATTTTTACAAAGAAAAATCAAAAGTCAAGTGGTAGAAGTATTCCACAATAAGTTTCATTTGCATTTTCTACAGCAAAGTTGAAGCTTTAGGGCAACAAACTAGGGTTTTTTCAGGTCTTCAAGCTCACTTCTCATTCAAGATCCAACATTTCAAAGATTTAATGATGGATTCCTATGGTGAATCATGGAGAAATCTAGGTTGAGGAGATGAAACTAGCCATCAAATCAAACCTAAAGACTTGTTTCCAAAGTGATTCCTTCTTCCATTTTCTCTCTATCTTCATATTAATGTTTGCATTTCATTTTCATGTTATTTACATCCATTTGATTTCTAGGGTTGAAGTCTTGCATCATTCAAATCATATTTGTTCATCTTATTCTAGCACAATAGAATAGGGTTTTATCATACTTCAAATTTTCCTAGTCTTTAACACACTTAAGGATAGAGTTTTATGCAAATTTTATCCATTCAAGGTTTGATTACCCAATTAGGGGTTTGGACAAGGAAAACACCCCATTAGACAATAAATTTTAGGCTATTTTGTGCGTATTTTTTGAGATCTTGATCCAGATTCTTGTCAAAAAGTGTTGTACAGGTGACAAGGTGTAGGTCTAAGATATGAATTTATAGAAAATTGAAAAAGGACTAATTTTCCATGGATGGTGAATGAGTCCCACTTAAGGTGGTTGTTAGAGTTAAATGCATATTCTAGTACCCAGTGAGCAAAAATTAGTTTCTTGGTAGAAAACCCTGACCTGGGACTGATTTGCCTAGGGTAGCAAATGAGTCCTAGTTAGCCAAAAAGTTAACTTTTCTAGATTTTCATAGTGATTTCTAGTCTTCATCAGCCTCACAAGTGTACACATCCTTATTACAACTTTTTGTTTGATTCTATTTGCATTTTTTTATCTCTTTAGGTCTTTTGCAAACATCACTGTGTTTTCAAACATTTCATATTTCATTAGTTTTGCATTCATAATCAATTAGTAACATTTAGATCGTTGCATTTAATCTTAATTCCATCTTGCATATCTTAGTTTGAGTGAACCACCTCAATTTTAGGGTTCTATCACTCTCCTTTTAGGTGAAAAACCCTAAGAGTGCAAGAGAAGTACAAAGAACACACCATACAATTGATGGTTCACAATAATAAAATATATGCTAAATTTATCTTTTGAGGGTGCTACCCCCAAGACCTGGTTGAACATTTTTCCCTTGAACACTCCATCGAGGAGATGTTTCCCCCGGACCCCTCAGGGGGGGTACCTCCCACACTATTGTATCAATTGTACCTTATGTAATTACAAGGTTGAGACACATTTTCCCAACAATTTTGACCCATACCATAAAGTCGAGGAGAATGGGATAGGAACCTATTATATGAGAACCCTCATATCCTAAACCTTATCAAGGCTAAAGAAGACATAAGTGGTATATGAATTTTTTTTATAACTAAATAAATAAAAATGGTACTTGTGTTGGTGTAATGTTGGCATATTCAAGTGGTGAGAACTATCAAATATTATGCAAGTTTCAATTTAGTTGTACCAACAATGTAGCTAAGTATAAAGTCTTAATCCAAGGTCTTCAACTTGCATAGAAGAGAGGGATTAATCCTTATAATTCTTTGGTGATAGTGAATTGGTTTTTAATCAAATAAGAGCTCAAACCATAACAAAAAATATTTTTTGAATTCCTACAAAAATAAGGAATTATACTTAATTAAAATATTTGAAGCATTTAACATTCAAACCATACCTAGAGGGTAAAACAAACATGTTGATAGGGTTACAAAAATTAGTTGTCAATTTGGCATATCAACACATGTTGCAAAAAAGAGGAAGCATCACATCAGGGTTGTTTTGACACTTGTTGTCTCAAACAACCAAAAAAATTGGCAGGTCTTTGAAAATGAAAAATAAATAGTCAAATTCATGAAAAATGAAGTAGAGTTCCCTATCAAAAATTAGCCTATGATGCAATACCAATACATAGATAAAATCATCCAATTGAACAATAAGTTTTAAAAATATCTCATCACTCTAGAGGTCATTTTCAACTTGAAGGACCAATCAAGAAATAAGAATATGAGCATGGCTATGATAAAAGGTGACTACAATAAAGTGAACATATCAGAAAGGAAATCATTGAAGCTGGGAAAGGTATTCTTTAAGTCTAAACACCAAACATTCGTTAGGATTTGTCAAAATTTTGATGATATGGTTGCATTGACCTATGAGGACCTAAAAGGTTTTGACCCTAGTTTATACCATCGTACCATTCAATTAGACCCTAAAGTAAAATATCTTAGACAAAATAAAAACCATGCCAACCCCAAAATTGAATCCTTGACAAGGAAAGAGTTGTCCAAACTAATAGAATATGAGATCACTTTTCCCATTAATCATTCTTCTTGGGTGGAAAGCTTAGTTCCTATAAGGAATAAGAATTGGGAGATAACCTATTGTGTGTAGATTTTTGATGCCTCAATAGGGCCTCTCTCAAGGACATTATCCCCTTCCTTCCATCGAGTGGATCAAGTAGAAGGTAGGTGGCTTATAAAGGCTTTCCATCTTGGATAAGTACTCAAGATAGATAATCATATTCTAGTCCAAAAATCAAACCAACACAAAACATATTCACCACAAGTGGGGAACATATGCATATTATAAAATTATCTTTGAGTTGAGTAATGTTGGTGAAAATTTTCAGAGGGAAATAGGCATGGCTTTCAAAGGTGTACTAGCAGAGATTGTGTTGATCTACCCAAATGATATCACAATATTTTTAAAACATGAAAGTGATCACTTTTACCATCTTGAGCAAGTATTTAAAAAGTGTAGAGAATATGGTGTATCCTTGAATGTAAAAAAATGTGTGTTTTCCAAAGACAAAGGAAAATTACTTGGACACATTATTTATAAGGAGGGTATTTCCATTGATCTAATAAGAGTGGAGGCCATCTAGTCTATTCCAATCCATAGTCACAAGAAAGACATGTAAATTTACTTGTGAAGGATTAAGTTCTTGAAATTTTTCATTCCTAATATTTCTACTATGGTAAAGCCTCTCACTTCTGTGCTAAAAAATAATATGGTGTTTAACTAGATAAATGAAGGGAAGTCCAATTTTGAGCATATCAAGCAATAAATTTCCTAGGCATGCACGCTTTCCAACCCAAATTATCACAAGTAATTCATCCTATGCACCTTTGGAGGATAATCAAGCATTTTGACTATTCTAGCACAATTGAGCAATGACAACTTGGAGCAACCCATTGCATTTTTTAGATAAGGGCTTAAAGACTATGATCTCAAATACAACTATGTAGAAAAAAAAAATATTACTATTGTTAGGGCCTTGAAGAATTTCAATAATATGATTTCCAACCATAGGATCCAACATATGTTTCATTACGCTAGTGTCAAGAAGTTCCTTTCAAGGAAGAATATTAGTGATAAAGGAGATGGGTGGATCACAAAAGTTATGGAATATGATATAGAGATCAAGATCACCAAGTTTGTGAGGGGAAAGGGGTTATGTGAGAAGCTTGTATCAACCTTTGAAACTCATATATAAGTTTCCCTTGTGTTTTAGGATGACTAACCAACTAACATTGATGCTCATAACAGCTTGATACATGACATGACCACTTTTCTACAAGAAGGTAGATAGCCCCTAGGTTTGGAAAGGGATAAAATAAGACATTTTAGGATTATTCCATTCCATATTTCTTAGTGGATGGCATAATATTTATAAATACCTTGATAGAGTGTTTCTAAGATACATTGAGGAAGATTAGGTTAGCAGAATATTGAAAGGATTTCATAATGGTTCATCAAGTGGCCATTTCTCTACAAGGATCTACTATTAATATAATGAGGGTTGGTTATTATTGGAAAAACTTATTTAATGACACTTATAAATGGGTGAAGAGTTATAAAAAATGTGCTTTCTTTTCTTGAAAAAAATTAGTTGCTCTCCCTCTTCATCCCATTCAAATAGACCAACCATTTGCACAATGGGGGTTCAACTTCATTGGAATGATAAATCCACCACCTAGTGTTGGTCACAAATGGATTTTGTATATCTATATACTATTTCATTAAATGGAAAAAGGTAGTTGTACTAAAGGATGCTAGTGAGGCTTTAGTTTTATAATTCCTAGATGGAATTATGACCAAGTTTGGTGTCCACTTCACTATCATCTCTAATAATCCCAAATCCTTTGTTAGAACCCAGATCAGTGACTGAGTAGTCAAGCATGGTATATTCATGAAGAATATAAAATTATTATCCTTAGGGTAATAGCTTAGTTGAGTCCACCAACAAAAACCACAACAAGGTAATCAAGACCATTGAAGATAACAAGAGAGATTGGCACAGTAAGCTCAAGACAACTCTTTTGGGTGATAGAATCACTCTAAAGAGAGTTATGGGTAACTCCCCTTTCATGTTGGTTTATGGTATGGAAGCAAGGCTCCCATTATTACTAGAGTTGTCTTCCATTTAATTAGCATAATAGCTAGTGATGCTAGAAAATGGTGTAATGATAATGAGGTTGGCTAAGCTAATGGAGTTGGAGGAAATAAAAAATAAGGCCGTGCATACCCTTGAGACTCACCAATCACAAGTCAAGAGGACTTTTTATAAGATTTTTTTTAATAGAGTTTTCATAGAGGAGAACATGTTGCTAAAATAGGATGTAGATAGATCCAAATCTAGAAGGTGTACCATGTTTGATGTCATATGGACTTGTCCATATGTCATTACCAACTACAAGGAAGCTAGTGCTTTTCATCTCTCTAGAATAGATGAAAAAGTTCTTCCAATGAAAATTAATGGGATACAACTCAAACCTTGATTTTGAGGTAAAATTGTAAAAAAGGATGTACATGTTAGTTTAGTAGTTTTTTTTTCCAAGAAGTGCTTCTACATACTTTGCATGCTCATTAGGGGAGTGCATGATCTAGGTCTTTTGTTGTTTTCCTCCAAGTGAATTTTGCACATGTTCTATTTTATGTTGTTTTGAGGAAATTTGTGTTCATTTATGTCAACCTTGTGACTCCAATGCATAATGGACTATTAATTCATATGGATCCCATGATTTCTAGGAAATCATCCTACAAAGGTCACTAAAATTTTGAAATTTCATGCCCCCTTATTGGCCATCAATAATAACTAATTTGTGAGATCTTACCTAGGCCATCTTGAATGATGTTATTCCTCTAGAGCTTGCATTATCCCTCTTTTTCTTTCTTTAGTCAAAGACTTAAGTTGAAAAAATTTAAAATTGACTATGTTGAACTTATCAAACTTTTAGGGTTTCACATGCCTTCCTTCTTTCATTTCATTCTTCATTTCCATGAGGTTTCAACCTTTATTGGAGGTTCAAATTTCAATATCCCTCTTTCATGTTCATCCTCTTTTAGCACTTTGTATGTTGTAAGATTGAGGCCCAACACTTAACAAAGAATGTTGTCAATTGTGTCCCCTTTGTATCTTCTCACCAACTATAACTGATTTGAGAAAATTGTGTGGGTCATGGTGCAAAGTTATGTTTTTGGTTATGAATTTCATTTCCATTCACCTTGGTTAGTTACCCAAGTTCAAAAGATCCACAAATTGGCTAAGTTTGAGGGTCATATGAGATTCCTATCTTATAAAAGGGCCAATTGGGTATCTCTAGTTTAATTTTGGAGAAAATAGTGTTAAACATAGCCAAGTTGATGTCTTTGTAGAATTTTTGGTGTCTACTAGATCTTGCAAGAATTTAAAGTGATTTGAATGTGGGTAAATGGAGGTCAAATTCCTACAAGTTATAATTTTGTTGGGATTTGAGTGACAATTGGACATTGCAAAATTTTTCTAAGTATCAGGACATGGTCACTTCTAAATTCAAATCTCACATGTCTTATTTGAGGGTAAAGTTATAATGGAGTTAGAAAATGGCTACGTATAGTTTGTGTATACTTTTGCTAGCTTACTTACATGTAGGTATTTCCATGTAAACCATTTCAATGACCAAGATGGGTGTAGTTTAGTAGGAGCTTCTAGATTCATAGGTTTAGTAGCATGTGAAATTTTTTCCAATGCCTAAAGGTGTCAAAGTCTCTACAAAGTGTAGATGAAGCATCCCAACCTGTATGGCTCAATGTTGATTGAGTTTTCATAAGGGGCCATTGAATTTTAAATTAGTTAATCATATATTTATGGACAAATGCGTGAACTTTTGACAAAGTTTAGATGGAAGTATTTTTCAACATGTTTTAATTGGAGGTCCAAGTTCTGCAAAAGCCAAAATATTGAAGGGGGGATTATTGCAATAATTTCTAATTGAGCCTCATCAAAGATAAAGTTTAGTTTCCAATAAATTTCTTGCATGGTCAATGTTCTCCAGTTCCACATATCCAGATGGAGCCTAACAATTTGTTGGATCTTGATGGAGTCAAACTTCTTGCATATCCCTAGATGGGGGTCAAATATTTGCAAAGTTAGAGAATAAGAGTTTGAAGGTGCCCAGAGAAGAATGAAAATAGAGGGTAGTACTTTTGGGGTCTAAAGAACCTTGTAGATAATTTTCAAGTGTCTATATATGTCTTGATGGATGGTGTTTTTTTGTCACATCTAGATGAAGGCCATAGTTCCACAAAGTGCAAGAATGAGGACTCGATGAAGAAGAAAAGGTGATAGGGAAGTTTTGTGGAGTTCTAAGAGGTTGTTGAATGTTGCAGGGATTTGAGAGATTGTGGGATATTTCTATATTTTGACAAGATTTCTACCTTTTAGCCAAAGTGATAATAAAACCACATATCTAGATGAGGGTTAGGTTTTCATAAAAGGTCAAATTCAAGATAGCTCTCAATAAACTCCATTAACACTATGAATCCCTCAACTACCAAATCTGGATCCATGGAGGATTCAAAAGGATTTAAACTTATTTTCCATAAATTCTAAAGGGAAAAGTGGTACCCATCATGTATTGATTTATTTGTAGACCTATTTCTATTAGGTGGTCATTCTTAGGCCATGATTTTTAGTAGGTTTTGTCAGGATTTCTATATTTCCCTCATCAAAATCATCAGTGTGGCATATGGTAGGGACATTAGGAATATTTTCATGATTACATATTAAATTCTTGTAAAAGTATGTTACATTTGGTAGGTTGTGGCTAGGGTTTCTCTCCTTGCCACGCCATCTCTCTCTCCTAAACATTTTTGGGAAATAAAAGATATTTTTCTAGAGTAAAAGTACAAAGCCATATCACACTTTAATAAAGGAATTGACAAGAACTAATCCAAATTTTTACTTGAATCATTAAAAAATGAAATATTTTTTGAATTTGAACGATGTAAATTAATAAAATATTTTGTTTTAGTGTGTTTTATGATTGTATTTTTAAAAAAAATTGAATATAGTATTTCGTAAAATTGACAATATAATTTACTTGTTGATAAAATACTAAAAAATAAAGTTAAACGAGACATCTCTTTACATAGTAAATTTTATTTTCTTCCTTAATTTTTTTTATGTGTATTTATAAGTTAAAAATTAGTGCATGGAATTATTTTTTCCCAATTTTCATAAATACATTTTTTAAATAAATATTAAAAAGTGTGTGTATTGAAAACACAATTGTTCTCATGCGACATCACCTTTTGTCTTGACTATTTATCCAAAAAATATATACCATCTTGACATAGAATCTTTTTTCTAGTGCACCATATTTTTTTTTAATTTTTTAAAATAAATTTTAATATTTTTCTTGATAAGATAATCAACCTTATATTTTGGTGTTGATACCCTACTTTTAGTAAAAATAAAATATTAAAAATAAGTAAAATATTACAAACTATTTATATTTGAAAACTTCACTTATAGATCTACAAAAGGGTATTTTTTATATTTAAAACAAATATTATTTACATGAGTAGGCATTTTTGAAATGTTAAGTTTTTTGAATAATTTTATTTTTTTTTGGTAAATTGGCCTCAAAGTGGTGCTATATTTGCATTTAGTGAACATTTTTATTTGGAAAATTTGTGGGCATATCTAACTTAACTAAAATTAATATAGTTAGATCATATATTTGACCAAAATTGATTTTTATTTAGAAATACTTAAATTCACTTGTGTTGATAAGTTGGCTGAAAATTTGACACAAATTTGTGCATTTACCCTCTATTAATTGTAAAGGGTTATCCCATGGGTTTCTCTAGTAGTGTTATGTGTTTTGCATTCTCTACAACTATAAATAAGTCTATACCTTTGTATCAATAAATTTTTCATTGTCACCTCCTATCTCTTTTTGCATTCTTTGTAAAACTTTATTACCTCTATGTGTATGATCATTTATCATCTTTTCTATGTTTGTATGTTTTGTTAATATACTTCTAGGTGTTTCTTATGGATTATCTTCTTCCCTTTGAGTTTCTATATGTAGAGAAGGGCGATACATTGCTCACGAGTCTCTTGATTACCAAGAGAGTCCCAGGGAGTGAAATTCCCTAAATTACCTCAAAAATACCTTAAGAAATAATGCTCAAGTGACAAGTAAAGTAATGAGAGTTCTAGAGTCCAAAAGAGTAGATCATAGAGGTGTTCTAGATAGAGTAGCAAGTTTTTGGCCAAGAATGACAATGTGACTTACGAATGACAACGCGACACACTAGCATCTTGTAAGGACTAAAAACTAAGAATGTCACAAAAAACAACAAAGTGTCTACTTCTACTCTGACTCCTAAGAACCCTTGGAATTTGAGAAAGTAACAAAATATAACAAAATTGAAATAAAGTAAAGTAAATGATAAAAAATAAAGAGGATAAAGAAATTGCTCACAACAATCCAAGTAATGAAGCATCCAACAAATGAATATCTTCAATACCTACACACATAAGATCGAGGAAAAATGTTGGGGCTATTTAGGGGCTTGCCTAATTCAAACCCCTATTTTGGTGTTCCCACCTCCATGAACAACCAAATAGATAGATATATAGAATAATAGACAAGAAAGCAAATAGACAAGATAGTAGACACAATGATAAGATGTATAGAAAAGGGATGTGAGAAATTCCAAGATTCTCAAAGACATAAGACATAAGATAGATATCACTTGCAAGGCTTGAGGAAGCTAGAGAGAGAGAGAGAGAGAGAGAGAGGAGTTGTGAGAGCTAAGAGAGTACTAGAGAGTATTGTGACAACGTGACAATGTTGTAGAAATAAAGAGATCTATGCAAGAAAGAGGCCAAGAGAAAAAGAAGAAATAATGATAGAGCAACGAAGAAAAGACCTAGAGAGAGCTAGAAGACCAAATAAATTAGAAAGGTGGATTTTAAAGAGAGAATAGGAGGGAAAAGAAGGTTCTCGAGCCATTACCACCGAAAAAAAGGTAAGTGAGAAGTGGAAAGGAACACAAAAAACAACCATTTGAATGTCAAAATATTACAGGATGCTAGCGTGAATCCACGTGATGCACTAGTGTCCAAACACATCATGCTACAAAATAGTGGGAATGAGGAAACATTAGGTTTAACGCAAGGTTGATGCATGAATGTAGTTTCTAAAAAGGGTCTTGAGCATCTTGAGAGGGGAAAAAGCAATTGTAAGGGCTAAAATGAGTCTAGACAAATGCTAAGGGAGTGGACACTAAAGTGGATGCAAAAATGTAAGTGAAATTGCAAGGGGTGTAATTTTACGATGTTACATTTTTCCCCCACTTTAGCGAGCTTATGAATCTACACGAATATGCACGCTAAAATCTACTAAAAATGAGCAATATCATGATTGCAAAAGGATACTGTAGAGGAAGAAAATAGCCCTTCAAACCAAGGAATCATGCCCCAAGGCTGAAGACTTACAAAATAAATGCATTAGACAAGAAAGATCTACACAAGAAAAAAGGTTAGAGGATAAAAAGTCATTACATGACAAGGTTAGAATACATAGATATTTAAGAATAACATGGATAAAGCATACACATAGGTACATAAAAAACTAAAGGATTTGATTCAAGAAAGTGAAAGAGAACTCAATGTAGAAGGTTGTCTCAGTACTATGCGTTGTCCCTAAATTAAGAAATAATACATAGAAGAATTCTTAAACAGAGAGAAGAAGGTAAGGATTGATTGCTTCAAGAGAAGAATGCATCCAAAAGATAGTGAAACAATCAATGTTGAAGAGAGAAAAAGCATATACTCGGGATGAAGTAGATGTAGGTCTTCAATCTAGTATATATAATTGTAAGGCTACGCAAGGACACAAAGAGGACACAAGTCTTCTATCATGTGTAGCTAAATAAAAATTTACCACAAACATGTTTACTATAGGAAAACATGTTGGGAAAAAGACTGAAAAATAATAGACACCATGAATTTTTTTATAAGACACAATAAGATACAATCTGATCAAATGTAATATAAGTCTATGGTTGTTGCAAACTATGTTGCAGGAAAGTCATAGAAAAGATAGGTCTAGTCAGGCTGCCCCTAATCTAGATGCCAAGATATAAGACAAGTCTAATAAGGTTGTCTCCAAGCTAGATGCCAAGATATAAGATGTCTGACACCAAGACATGCAACATCAAATATTAGATAGAAGACGCAAATTTCAAGACACCATAGAATTCATTTGAGAGAAAATATTTTAAAGGGGTTCCCTTCGATAGGGAACCCTTCAAGACACCAAGGGGCCCATTCAAAGGAACACTCCAATTGAAAGACAGAGAGAAGAAAGGGAGTCCTTAAAAAGGATGTACATCTCCAGAACAAGTTACCTTTTCCCCCTAGCATACAAGGAAGGAGAACCATGCAAGATACTATTGTGTCACTACCACCAAAAGAGTATGGTTGCACACAATAGTGTAGGACCATGAATGACAATGAGAAAGGAAAGCTACGAATGCCACATAGCAGGAAACACTACAATAGAATGGAGGCATAATAACCTCATGAGAAGGTGCTTAAAATTGATAGAATAGAGGTAGACCTCGATATCACTTGTCATGCGAAGAAGAGATAGGTGCATCAAAAAAAGGAAGAGTGATGGCACCAAAATCATGAAGTTATATTTTGTCCTTCAAGGCCTTACTTTCACTAGTGGAATGGCCAAACACTTGATGATATGCACACAAAGAATATTTTTCTTTATCATGCTTATGAAACTTTTGATGTGTAGGAGAAGGAAGAGTAATTATGTGGGTTTTGAGAAGCCTCAACAAAATATTCTCTTGCTCATATAAGGAATTAGGAGCAGGAAGCAACCCTTTCTCTTGTGGAGAAAATTTGAATTGCTCACAAGAATAATACATAAGGACATTAGATGATGGAGGATGAGATGGAGACAAATGAGAAGGCTTGTAACAAGAATAATACATAAGGACATATGTTGAGTGTCAAACCAGTATCAACGAGATTACATCTAATGCCAATATTATTAATGTTAATTATTATCATCAAAGGATATCCTTGCTTCTACACTTCTGGGGGCGGGAGTTATTATGGATAGAATGTAATATTCGACGAATCCACATGAATATGAGCTATCAACACATTAACGTCTGTTGGCTTAGTAGAAGGAAAGAGGAAAATTTTCAAAGCCTTATATAGCATACCTTGATAAACCACAACATACTAAAGCAAATACCACAATGACATCTTAGTTGGAGTAACACAAAGTTTCTCGATAAGATTGTACTCACTCAGTTGCTTAGCTATAGGTCTAGGTGCTTGAGAAAGACTTGGTTGAGAAGTTGGTTAAAAAAGTAGGTTGATCAACATTTACTTTATTCCTTCTAGTATTATAAGTGTGAGCTACCAATGTATCACTTTCAATAGGAACCCCACTAATAGAACAAATCCATTTAGGAGGACTAGACATAGTCACATAAATAACCAATCTCTTAGGCCATCGAGGGGTGACAAAGACTACAACAACATTTATGTATGCATCATAACTAATGGAGGAATTTTTTGAATAAATATGCTCAGCATCTATCCTTGGAGGGTTCAATGTGAGAGGAGATTCATCATTTTCTAATGCATCATCTCTAGTAGAGAGTGCATTGGAATGAAGAGAAGGTAGAGTAACATTAAAAAAAGTATCAATGATTTCATCTCCTTGCAATAAAATATCCTCCAAAACAAGAGGAATTTCATGAGAAGGATCAAGGATACTGAGTGACATGGTTAAATCCAAGTCACCACCACATGCATGGAATGGAACATCATTAAAACTTTGAATAAAATTAGTAGTAAACTACTAAAAGAAGATATTAAATGCATCTTGAAAATAACAAGCTAAGTAGAAGAAATAATGCATGAACAAGTCGTTAGAAGGTTGGTGTGCTATTTCTACTTTGATGGTATGGGAGGGGTTTGAGGTGGTGGCTTTTTATTTTAGAAGGGAAAATTTTTATTTTTCCTTTTTTTTAAGTAGTGTTCACGTCGAGTTCACCAAGATATAGAGAAGGGGGATTCATTGCTCATGACTCTCTTGATTACCAAGAGAGTCCTAGGGAGTGAACTACCCTAAACTACCTCAAGACTACCTTAAGAAATTTTTCACTCAAGTGACAAGTAAAATAATGAGAGTTCTAGAATTCAAAAGAGTAGATCATTGAGGTTTTTGGACAAACTAGCAAGTTTTTGGCCAAGGATGACAGTGTGACATAGGAATGACAGTGAGGCGCACTAGCATCCCAAAGGTGTGCTAGCATCTCATACGAACTAAAAACTAAGAATTTTACAAAAAACAACAAAGTGTCTACTTCTACTCTAACTTCTATGAACTCTTAGAATGCGAGAAAGTAAAAAAATATAACATACTAAAATAAAGTAAAGTAAATGATAAAAACTAAAGGGGATAAATAAAGTGCTCACAACAATCCAAGTAATGAAGCCTCCAACAAATTAATATCTTTGCTACCTACACACATAAGACCAAGGAAAAATGTTGGGGTTGTTTAGGGGCTTGCCTTAGATAAACCCTTGTTTTGGTGTTCCCACCTCCATGAATAGCCAAATAGTTAGATGGATAGACAAGAAAGAAAATAGACAAGATAGTAGACACAATGATAAAAATGTATAGACAAGGGATGTGAGAAATCTCAAGATGCTCAAAGAAACAAGACACAAGATAGATGTCATCTATAAGGCTTAAGGAAGCCACATAGAGAGAGAGAGAGTTGTGAGAGCCAAGAGGGTGGTAGAGAGTGTTGTGACAATGTGAGAGTGTTGTAGCAAGAAAGAAAGCTATGCAAGCAAGAGAAAGAAAGAAAGAATGATAGAGCAAGAAAGAAAAGACCCAGATAGATCTAGAAGACCAAATGAATTAGAAAGGTAGATTTTTAAAGAGAGAATAGGAGGGAAAAGAAGGATCCCAAGCCATTACCACTGACAAAAGGTAAGTGAAAAGTGGCAAGGCACTCAAAATACAACCATTTGAATGTCAAAATATTGTAGGATGCTAGCGTGGCTCATGGACGTCAACACAGCGTGCTAGTGTCTAGACACATGCTAAAAAATAGTGGAAACAAGGAAACACAAGGTTTGATGCAAAGCTGACGCATGAAGGTAGTTGTTGAAAAGGGCTCTTAAGCATCCTAAAAGGGTAAAAAGTTGATGCAAGTGCTAAAATGATCCTAGACAAATGCTAAGGGAGTGAACACTAAAGTGGATGCAAAAATATAAGTTAAATTTCAAGGCGTGCAATTTTACGACATTACATTATGAAACCCTAACCTCTATACATACCTCTAGGAGCTAATATAATAGAGATTTGTATAAAGTTTCTTGGTAATTCTTATTGATTCTTTGTGAAATTCTAGGTAGGAAAAACACATTTTAATATTGGTGCATCACCACCATTTCAATTTTTTCATTTCTCTCTCTCATTTTCCCTTTGAAAATTGATAGAATAGGGTTAGTCCTAGAATTATTCAGTGCTAGGTTGGACCAAAACTATTGCATCTAGGTTAGAAAGGAAGCCAACCTTATTCAAAGGTTTTATCTCATTTACAAGGTTCCACACTTTGAGATTAATCCCATGTTTCAATGGAATGTTGAACAATAGGTTTAGCAAGGGCACATTTCCAAGTGACAACATGGACCTCCCCTTGACATTCTTACACGTGGGGTTCAGGGAAGATTTATGTCTACATATTTAGTATGAAATTAATGAAGAATTCTACATCTTGCATTTGCATTCATTTTATTCTAGGAATACCATATTCATTTCTAATATTTCTCCTACTATTTCAAATCATTTTTTCATCAGAATCATCTTAGAGTATATGGATATTAGTTTTTTAATTCAAAAAGCATACTATCTATACTAGGAATACCAACACCATCTATTTGAGGACTAAATCTAGTAGACATACCTATTTTTTTATTTCCAAGTAGTGCAAAGTCTTCCTGCAGTTTATACAATTGCATCATCACATCATCGAACACCTCTTGAGTTATATCCTCTCTCCATCTTAATTTTTAAACCTATAAGATAGTTATGAATTTGATATTAAATAGAGTCATCACTTTCTATTTAGGAGAAAAATCCTTCTATATTAGAAGATGTCTTGGAATATCAACCAAGGACCTTTACTTTCCTGGATACACCAAATACTGATCAACCAAGGACTTTGAGAAAATAATAGAATTAATTCTTCGCTTGCAATTGTTCCAATAAATTGGCATAAGTTGATGAGTTACCAACTTACGCTTAACTAACATTAGTTCTATTTATGAGTTGTTGAGGTTCTCAAAATGTCTCCAATTTCTTCTTCCTTGGAAATTTCTATTTCCTTCCTAACAACAATGTCAAATTTGTTTAAAATAGATTTATATTTCGTTCTTAAGAACATAACTCAACAAAATAAGAAGAAGATGTTTAAAATATATTTTTTGGGGTACATGTGGGATGATGGGAGGTTAATCTCAAGGTATATAAGTGCCTATATCTAGCTAAGTTGCAAAGTGACTTAATTCATACAAAAATTTGTAATAAATAAAACCACTTTGTGACTCCTTAAAGAAGATATCACCAAAGACTATATATACAAACTAGGTTCTACACATACATATGAAAAGATAATGAAATTAAAAAATATTAAATGAGTCACTTATTAATCCATGAATAAAATTCTTCATTTATTTTATTATCCTAAAAATATATCTTACAAATTCATTGCAATGATTTTTTCATTATTTTGGCTAGCAAACTAATTAATAATACATCTATAAATGCACACAATATATCAAGACACTCAATCAAGGTTAAAACCACACATTAAACTTATTGTTCAAAGGTTATAATAGATTTATTATAAATGTGGGATGAACTCAAATCATTACAATGCAAACATATTTCTATCCTATGTTAGAAATTGAAACCCTAGGTTTTGCAGCAATATTTTTTCTCTTTTTGGATATGCCCCTTGTTTGACCTCTTTTTTCATTAACCGTCAACTTGAAAAAATAAAATATAGCCTTAAATACTCCTTTACAAATTACAAACAAGGGTATGTGTCCAAATATATATGAAAAATTGTAAGTTCACGAGCTTCGAGAATTTTAGGAAATTCCTATACCTTTCAAGTGTCACCTTCTTCTACTTGGCACATAAAATTGACCTAGATGTGTCCATTTATACGCGAGAAGCATGGAGTAACATTATTATATTTCATCTACAATCATCCTTCAAAGTAATGGAATTTTTTATTTGTGACACGATGAGGCATGGAGGAACCATTGGAGTACACACATTAAATTGGTCATTGAAGAGTCCAAGAATGACAAGACAATAGGTGAGAATGAATGCATAAAACTATTATATTGTTTAATCATCACGAAATATGGAGGGGTTTGATTATTTTGGGAATCAAAGGAAATATACCAACATGCTAGGAAATTCCACAAGATCTTTGAGAAGAATGAGAGGGTCGAAGCATGGAGGTCAAGTAAATGGAGGGAATAAGGATACTAATATTTTGAGATAATGGTGTGAATGTGCCATAGAATTAGGATGAAAATAGGAAAAGGGATGTTGAGAGGACTGAGGGAAAAGGCATGCCTTGTTAGGTTCCTAGGAGGAATTAGGATTTGGGATGAAGGTCGTAAGGTTCAAAATTTTAGGGGAACCGTGGAATTAGGGATAGGGTGTAAGGGTGCATAGGACTCCAAAAATTCCACAACCATTCATGGGCATGAAAGTTAGAGGGAAACAAGGACTTATGAACTAGGACATTATGGTGTATGGTTTTTGGAGTCATTTATATAAAGGGTTGCGGCTTATGATCCTAAAGGAAATAGGGACCATGGGAAAAGGTACAAAGGTATCTAAAACCCCCAAAAGTCTAGGATATAGGGGGAGTTAGGACTTCAAGGTTCAAGTTGGAATAAGGAACTCAAGATCAAAGCAAGGATGCCAATGTTGAAGATCCTAGAAGGAAAAGGGAACTAGTGATAGAGCATGTGGTGACATTGGGGTTCAAGGTTTTGGGGGAACCTAGAACCTAATTACTAAGTGCAAAGGTGCCAAGAACCCTAATTTTTTTGAAAACCCACCAAGAGATAGTTTGACTTTCCAGTTCTAAGAAAACACAACAAATTCCGTCATGCCCTAACCAACTCCACAATGAATAATTTTGACCATAAGCTATACCATGACCTCCCAACAATCTCAAACTCAAGAGCTTACATTTTTTAATTCTTGTAAGGATTTAGGGAAATAAAAGAACCTAGAAACCAAGGATGTGTTCCAATATTTTTGAAACCTCAAAAAACCAAAAGGCCTAATTTCACCTAAGGAAGGTCATATTATTGTACCTTGATCCCATAAATAACCTACAAGAAATTTTACCAAGGATTTTTAGATAATATTTTTTGAATGAGCATCCTTAAACAACATTAAACACAAAGGAACCAACTAGAGATTTCTTAAATTATTTATCAATAATAGGTGAGTAGTGTTAAATTCATAAATGGAAGGAGGGAATAGAGAAAAGGACACATTAAAATGAGGTTCCAATAGCCTTATCATCATTTTATCCGTATTATCCATTAGGTATACTTTGTCAAATTTTTAGCTTTTTTCCTCAGCCAATGTTGTCATATAGCTATGTTGTTCCCCCCTTTTCCATGTTTTATTATCCCTTTTTATGTTTCCTACATGGTTATTTCAATTTAATTGTTAGTCCCATCCCACTTCCCAACCTATCCCTTTGTGTTTCCTACGTTGTTGATCCCTTTTCACCCATATTTTTCCCTTAGTTTGTCACTCATATTTAAGTTTCACATGTGAATGGTACCTTTCCTCTTCCCAAAACATGGATAAATGGTAAAAATTTCCACCAAAAAAAAAATTAATACACACTTGTCCACTAGTGACTTCGTAAAAATTTGGGCCTAAACCCTATTGGAGGTCATTGCCTCTATTATAACTCATAATTGGGCAATCTTGAATTTTTTGTGATCTTGGGAAATTTATAAGGGAGTATTAATTACTGTCACATGTACCAATAACCAATGAGCCTCTACCAATTTTTCTCCAAAATTATTATAAATAACCCATCTAATATCTTATTTTATATAGGAAACTCATACTTTAGCATAGATTACCAAGAATTTCTATTTTTAGCAAGAGTATAACTAATAAAAAGTATTTTAAAACCTCATAAGTGAGTCATATTTATCCTATAGTTGGTATAATATTCATATCCAACTCAAGTAATTTTCTCACTTTATTTCTTTACAAGTACATCCTAATTTTGTAAAGTTTCCAAATATGCCTTGAATTTTGTGATAAGTTTTCCATAAATAGAGTTACACTTTTTTGAGTAATCACGAGGATCAATTGTCCATCCATCTTACAACCCTTCCATACTCCCACTTATCCATTTACATCCCATGTAGTGGTCTTTCTCACCCTAAATTGTTTCCCTTAAGCTACATTGCATCATTCTATGTTAGTAAGTTTAGAATGTAATATTTTTAGTCCAAATTTTCATTTTCATTCCTTTTGATTTCAAATTTTAGTTCATCACATTATTCCATTCAACCCCTCTTCAATTACCAAAAGTTAATTTGGCCAATGTTTATCTATGTTTCCAACCACCATTTAACACCCTTTTACCTACCCTTCCAAGAACCTTATAAAAATTCATTTCCAACCTCCATTAAAGATAATTTAGGATAGAATTTCCACATTGCATACCAATTTTAGCAATGCTAAAAATAAGTTACACTAAAACATTTTTTTCCAAATTCTTTCTCCCACCCCCACTTTTTTGCATGGTTTCCAAGGACCCTAGACCTAGGCCTTCAAGTTTTAATGACACATGTGTACTTCATAATTAGTTTATTTATCAAAATTTATTTATTACATAGTATTTTATCATTTATACCATATGGATCCATGTTTGAATACTCACAAGGGGGTTGACTAAGAAGAATCCCCTTCTAATCCATTTTTTTTACAAGTTTTTCCATTGAAGAAGAATAAAGTAACAAAAACAAATTGATACACTTATAGGATTTCATAAGTATCATAATATAAGCTTCACCAATCCAGATAACTTTTTAGAACAACCAAGATTTTTGTCTCAAATGTTATCAATAATTGGTTATCCCCTCTAATCAAATTCTTCCAATAAGTCATCTAGTCTTCAACGAGGCTGCTTAGTAGACCACCCAATAGGGTCAAGAATTTCCAATTTGCCACCCAATCTTAAGTAGAGCTTCCTAGTTCTCAACAAAGCTCAAATCAATTCTATTTTTTTGTTTGATCAAGAGTATAACATCCTCAATTCATCCATAAGCTATCCAAGATAATAAAAAATAATTAATTTAAGTCATAGGGTATCAAACATACTAGGATAGAAACCTTACATAACCCAAAAAAGCACCATAATCCGTTGTGTAACAAAACAAGGTCACGAAAGAGGAGACAGACCATTGAGAAAACCACCCAAAATAGGACCAAGGTTGCCAAAGTCATGTAATTTTCCCAAATTTTATCAATAAGAGTAGGATTGGATTTCCAATATTGCCAAATATTAGACTAACTCATTCCATGTGCATCTAGACCCCCTGATTTGTGTTTTTTTTATAGTATATCCTTGTATTTCATAACCTAGCTCTGTTAGTGTTTAGTAATTGTCAATTAGAGTTTGTTTGGTTGGAGATGACCTTAGGATTTTCTTTCTTACACTTACAATAATCATTACTTGACATAACCCTAATTTGCAAATATCAAAGTTACACATTTTTCACACCATCACTATATAATTATATTCCCACACTCAAAAGTTGTAATATTTTCAGAGGTTACACTTCCATTCATAAAAGGAGCATATGGATTTCTTGTACCATTTTTTTGAGACATGATAGAGGATGGAAGGTTGATAGGAGAGAAATTTGACACTATGATTAATGTTACCTATGTATTTACAAAGTTGATGATTGTAAATAAGTTCAAGCGGTGCTATGAGACTATGAGATTCTTATCCACTATTAGTTAGTTGATAGTCTTGGTATTAACTTTGTACTTACAAGGTGTTTGAAAAATGGGAAAACATTAGAAAATTTGTCTCAACAATGCATCTTAATGTTAAAACACTAAAATATAACTTATGGGCTATATAGGTCATTTTTTGTTCCAAAAACTATCAAAATGGACTTTAACTTGCTAAAGTGGGTTATAGTGGCTAGGGCATCTATGAGATCTTCAATATAAAAGGTGGACTCAATTGGTTTACTAGACAAAAATCTATGGCCTCCACAAGTTAAGCACCCCACAAAAAAATGTAAGAGCATATATGACACATATGAGAGTTGTAAGAGGGATTTAAACATGTTGTCCAAGACTATTCACCAACATATAACATCTCATTATGACTATCATAAAGCATCTTTGAAGGGTTTGAAGAAGACAACTTTGAGTGCCCAAGTTGGGAGAATAAAATTATGACATGTTATGATAGGTTATTATGGTATGTATAAGTAATATCTTATTTTCATTAAGGAGTCATCTTGGGTTTTGGGTGTTGGGAATTACAATTTGACTATAGATGGGATTTGGCTAGTATTAAATCATAATTTTATGATTCTACTTTCTTGGTTTCATGTATCGATTCTCTATTTAGTGGGTACATATGATGGGGTTTGTGTAGTATATTTTGGGAGGGCAAAAGAAGTTGAGTTCACTTTTAGTATAACTCTCACAGGGGAGAAAAAAGCTAGATAGGAACAAGTAAAGAATGTGTACCTACATAGGAATGGTTCCTAATGTTGGTGTAATTAAATATTTAATTATTCTTCATTAAGTTTATTTAGATCCTAATTAGGTTTTACCATTAGGGTTTTGAATATTGTTTTATAAAAGCAAGTCATCTCATGTAATTCATTACTCTCAATAATATTATTTGCACATCTTTTGTAAATTGCTCTTCCATCTTTGTTTTTTCTCCTTGAAGGCTACTCCAAGTTTTGCAGGTGATCTTGGTTTTATGGAGTTTATTGGAAACTCTATCATGGTATCAAAGCTCTGATCTGCAAACCCCTTCTCAGATTCATGAGAAATTCAATCAAAGAGTTTTTTGGGGATCCTCAAGGGATCAACCTTGAGTAATTTTTTTATGAATTTTGGATAAAAAATGGCCAATATATTTTTCTTTGTGTATTTTTAAGAAAAACAATTTCTGGGTTTTGTTTAAAATCACGAAATACCATCTAAGTATCTACTATTTTGCAAATGGGTGAAATCACAATATTGTCTCACTTTTTTCCCAAGATGGACATTTACATCAATATTTTTAATTAAATCTCCATCTTTTGAGACCTATAGCAGCTAAACCATTAAGAATTTAAAGATGACATGAACTACTGATTTATGGAAACTTGTGTGTAGATTCTAATTTTTTTTTATTTAATTTCTCAAATAAATCATGAATCTTTCAACATCTCCTTTAATAACTAGTTTTAAATAGAAAACAACATTGTAAGAAAGTAACATTTGCGTCATACAACATAACTTTTTTTTCTATAAAGGATTAAATTCTAATTTTTGAAATATAGATTCTCAACATCAATATCTAGGGAAAGGATATTTTTTCATAATTTTTTGTTTCATTTTTTTTTAAATTAATTTTTGAAGTCACTGTAACTATAATTTGGACATATGTGTGTGTCATACAACCTAACTTGTTGTGTGTATATCAAAATCCTTTTTTTTTTTGGGTGAAACAAGGACATCAATATCTAGGGAATGGGTATTTTTTGAATTTTTTTCACAATGGTTTACTATTTTTCCACCTCTGCACAACAAAGAGCTTGACATTTGAAAAAACCTATATTTAGTAAAAATTGAAAATTAAATACATGATAAAATGAAAATATATCAAAACATACTTATTGGAAAGCTCGTTTCGAGAGCTACAATCTTGCAAAATATAATTTTTAAATGACATTATTTAATCCCTCAAAAGGTAGAGAAAAAGTGGTTTTTTCCAGCATTTTGATAGGTGTGAGGGAGACTCCACTGTGGGTATGATTTAATAGTAGAAGGGTTATATCCAAGGGGGTTTGATCTAACGGGGTATTATCTATCCCTCTTCAATGAAAACCCCTTATATGGAGCCTGGCAAGACTTAAATAATTAGTTTTTTTTTAAATAGTGATTTCAGGCAAAAATTAGCACATCCCAAAAGTGAGACACACTATTGTGACAACACTCAAATAGTGAGCAGAACTTGCAAAAATAGCTGTCAAAATCGTGGCTATTTTCCTTGCAGGTGAAAATTTTGATTTTTACCAAATCGCATGTTCTACTTTTTGGATTCAAAAACACTTTCTAAGTTTTGTTGGCAACACCAGAATATTAACTAGGCATCCATTAGCTTTTGCATGCAACAAGAAAATTTTGCAGAAATCAAATCAGAAGGGTTGTGTCTACATTGTCAGTTGGCAAAATTTACCCTTTTTTTTCAAAAATTTGTAACTTGAGCATACGGTGTCTTTTTTCGAAAACTTTATATCATTGAAAAGCTAATTTCATTCTCTACGCAATTCTAAGGTCAATTTTTTTCATGGAGACAGATGTGAACATTAATCCTTGCATGCAATATTTCCTTTTTGCATGCTTTATGTTCCTATTTTCTCTTTGATTTATACATGTTTTGCATGTTCTCTTTTTACAATCTTGGGGTATTGTAATACGTGAACTTCAATAAAGCTCCATTAGGGGGGCTTCTTGCATAATAATTTGATTAGATTGTAGTTGCATGTCATGCACTTTGATCCCATCTTCATATTAATGACAACCCACATGAGTTGTATCTAGATTTTGACGTTTCTTTTGGCCACAATTGTTGCTCATAACTTGACACATTTTGGTTCGCATTAGTTCATGTCTCAGATTGAGAGCATATGGTTAATGATCCTAAATCACATCAGATTCTCATCGAGTCACATCTCAATTTGAGGGCCATTCATTTTATGGTTAATGTTCCAAAATCTTCATGGTACTTGCTCCTATTGATTAGTTTTAGTCATAGTTCAACATCAGCATCGAGATGCACATAGCTTCCAGATTATTTCAGCATATCACTCCCTCTTATGGGGAGCATTTCTTATGTATCTATGTGATGGATGGTGTACTTGGGGGGTCTTATGGAGTCCTCCATCTTTTCATCATTTGGTTGCATGCATGGATTCTCTTTTGGGGAGGAGTTTTCTCCCACTGGGTTTTATTTTTTCCCTCATTATGATATTTCTTTTGCATTGCATATGTACATGGGTACCTAACATGGCCTTGTAGCTGGGACCCATTCATGCTTTCATGGACCCATCCTTGCATTATTTGCATGTTTCTTATTCACCCTAATTTGCACTTAAGGGGGGTGTTGGTGTAATTAAATTTTTAATTATACTTTATTAAGTTTACTTAGGTCCTAATTAAGTTTTACCTTTAGGGTTTTATGCATTGCTTTATAAAAGCAAGCCATCTCATGTAATTCATTATTCCCTATAACATTATTTGCACATCTTTTGCAAATTGCTCTTGCATCTTTATTTTTTCTCCTTGTAGAAGGCTAATCCAAGTTTTGTAGGAAATATTGGTTTTGTGGAGTTTATTGGAAACTCTAACACCTAAACCTAAACCTCTACCCATATGGAACAAGAACACATTCCAATTTGGATCTTGTTCCTAAACATGCATGCATTAAAAAAAGAAATGGATACATATTTTGGAATGAGTATGCATTCTAAAAATAGATAGTTATGCATTCTAAAAAGAAATAGGAACCCATTTATTTTTAGATTACATACCCATTTTAAAATGAGTGTAGCCATTTCTATTGAGACTACATACTTGCTCCTTTTTAGAATAGGTATATATTTTGGAGTTGGTACACATTCTACAAAATTTGAAATTTGAAACCCATATTTTTTCTTTTGTTTCAAGCTTGGAAGAGGCTTAGAAAGCCAACCCTTGGCCTTGGGCCTACAAGTACAATGCCATGTTAACAACAAGAGGAAAACTTACTTTAGCAACATGGTTGAATTTTTTAAAATTTTGGACCAAACTAAATATATTATAAATACAATGACTAGTTTTCAAATATTATTTTTTTTGTTGTTGGTTGTATTTTTCTATTTATTTTTAAATAATGTGGCTCACAAACTTGAAATGATATATATTACTATTTTTTATAACTTTTGATTTTGAGTTTTTTTTTTAAATTATGTTTGACCAATCTATACATCATTCTCTACATTATTAAAGAATGTTGACCATATGCGATGGATTTTAAAAAAACACAAATTAAGGCTAGTAAAAAATTAATTAAAAAATTATTTATTCAAAATTAGAAAAAAAATCCTCACCAAATGTCACCATCATATGCATCTTTTCAAAAAAGAAATTATAAAAATATTTGTATTTAGTTCAAATTATAATGGTCATACAATTTTTGAAAAACTAGAACTTTTTATACATCCTATAAAAAACCAAATTTTATCACCTTGGTATTAGAATAAATTACATACTTGAAAACTATAAACAAACTCCTAAATTTCATATTTTTACACCATGTTAACATTATATGTCTAAACACTTCAAATTTTTACTCCAACTATGACAAACTTTGATTTTTAGGAAAAGACTTCCGCTTTTTGGCCAAAAAGTAGGCCCAACTTCTTGCACTCACCCTTTTGTAGGTATAATTATGTTGTCAGTATTACTCTAAATCTAAGTGTTGGTGTTGTATCCTATAAAGGCTTCTCTATATTATATCGCAATCGCTATGATTTTTTATTAATATATTGGTTTATAATTTAGAGGTTGGGTTCTTTCTCAAAAGGGGTTCCCTAGAATAGATAATTATGTTATGGTGAATGATTTAATTGTGTTGATTCTTTCATATAAATTATTTTAGATCATATTGTATGTTCATATGTCCTCTTATATTAGTGTATGAAAAATTTTCACACCTCAACTTATTTTCATTTAATAATGGAATGGGAAACTTATTATTTCTCTAGAGCTAGATTTTTTCACCCAACATTGGGTTTTCTAGCTAGGGAAACTTTTTTTTTTTGCATGCTTTTATTTCTTATCTATCATTTTAATTTGCTGAGAAGATATAAGTTGTTTTTCTTCATATGCACATTTATTATATAATTGACATATTTTGAAGGCATTTGAAGAGTGTATTAAGGGTTTGAAGGGTTCTTTCTTTGTGTGTCCATTTCTAAGGGTGGCATAAGAAGTATCCTCTTGTTTATAAATCAAGAAGGAACATAAAAATACTCATATTTTAGTGCATTAGAATCCAACATTTTCAATTCCACATTCTTAACATGACACACAAATCCATGGATAAAGTAAAAGTATTCAAATATATATTGTACTTAATAGTTAACAACAACCCTTTGATCAAAGTACTACATAAGTCATCATAAAAATTGATGTTTCATTTTAGGTGACAAAGAATAAAATCATATCAAAAAAATCCTCTTGATAGGAGCTTTGGAATAGGTTATGGACGTCCATCTAAGCATAATGGAAGGGCGATTTTTGTTAGATACCAGAGTTGGAAATGCTCTGGTAGAAATGTATGCAAAATGTGGAAGCTTAGACAAGGCATGTAAACTATTTGACAAAATGTCTCAAAGAAATGTGGTCTCTGCTAATGCCATGATTGCCAGATATGTACAGAAGCATTTATTACAAAAGATACAAAAACTTCCAACCAAATGCGATTGGCTGGTGTAAAGCCAGACTCCGCAATATTTGCCAGCAACCTCACAGCCTGTGCGAAAATGGAAGCTTTGGAGCGGAGTATGTACATCCATCACAGGATAAACGATGGAGGAATCTTGTCAGATGATGTAGCTGCAACTGCCCTGGTAGATATGTATGCGAAAGGTGGAACATAGACAATGCACGTGATCTGTTTGACAAAATGCCTCCAAGAATTGTTTACAGAATGCCGTGATTGTAAGATATGCAAAATGTGGAAGCACACCTGAATTGTTTGACAGAATGTGCACTGTTCTCATGGAACACCCTGATTGCAGGATATTAACACAATGGGTTTGTTGAAAAGGCTTTAGAAACTTCCAACCGAATGCAATTGGCAGGTGTAAAACCAGACTCTAAAACCTTTTGCCACCATCTTCCCAGCCTATGCCAAATGGGAGCTTTGGAACAGGGTATGGACATACATCAAAGCATAATCGGCAGAGGAATTTTGTTAGAGGTAGTCTACCAACTGCTTGGTAGACATGTATTTTAAAACCTATACATTCAACTTCCAGAGTAATTTTCATACCATGGATAATTTAGCTACAATTCATCATACAAACTAGTGAAAATATCTGAGATGAAGGGAGTTGAGGAAGGTTTAGATGAGGTGTCTGTTTAGGTTCAAACTAGTGAAATAATATTTTGTGGATATGTATAATGTGTGTGACTTGTGATGTTATTAAATTGTGACAATCTATGTCGAGGCTAGAGTTTTCATTGTGATTGTTGTGTGAATATATCATTTTATGTTTGTGAATTCATGAGTCTCATGGTCTCATGGCTAAATTGGGAACCCTGTGTATGAGTTTGATCTATTGTAGCATAAGATGCATGTGATCCAATGACAAGGAAGACTCTGTGGACTAAATTGTTGATCATCTGTTAGGCCTCAATGGAGTTGTATAGTTGTCATTTTACAGAGAGAATAGCTCCATGGTCATTCATGCACAAAGTAACACAATGGTTATTTTGGTGAATCAAAAATCCAAATGATGGTCATCCTAGTATAGATGGGGTATTTTCTATCTCAATTACAAGCTGAATAGTGTGTCTTGCCACACGTGTCATGTTGATTATCAAGGTGTTCTTAGGATGATTAATATATTAGTTTAAAGATGGACATTGTTGCTTTGGAATAGCAAGGGTTACATTGTGATCAAGGTATTTCCTTGTTGGCGTGTGCTAGGGCCATTGAAGTGGTTGTAGCCCCCAAAACTATGGTGAATGTAATTGTGACTCATGTTTAGAGACTTGTGTGTGTCTATATGTATGCATGCTTGTGCATGTGTCAATTGGTCAACCTAGTGATATTGAGTTCTAGATTGGCCAAGTGGTGGATGTCATAATTTTTGTAGATTAGCTAAGTGGTGGATTCCATGGTTTTCTTGGATTGGTTCTAGAAATTAGCTACAAAGTTGCTTAGATGGTAGAAGCCTTACACCAATCAAGTGGGTTTTAAAAAACCTTTGAATGGTCACACACCTCAACAACACACATATGAAGTTGAATACCTCATTGTAATGGCACTGGATAGGAGGCAAAGTAGACATGATATTTGGGTTGGCCTTCAAGAAAAATACTCTACACTTTAATAATAATTTGGTAATGCATGTTCCTACATTCTATGAATTAATTAATAACTTTGATTGTACTAAAGATGAATGAATATTATCTCCTAATTCATGAATCTAACTACAATTATATTTGATTGTTGTAATGAACTTTGTGATCTTTGTTTACCCAATATGTCTAAATGTCTATAGGAAAAATAGGTAAGATGGAAATTGAATTATTTTGCATTAGTTGCATACCTAGCAAATGTTAGTGAAGACTAAATTCCATATGCCACATCTAATATTATTTACAATCCTTGATCGCAACTAAATTAAGAATCTTGAGTTCTTGTACTTGATTCATGTGAAAATTTTATAGTGGGAGATTGATTTCATCATGTCCAAAGGCATATGAGTTGTGGCTAATAATTTTTGTTTAGTTAATTTTACAGCGGAATGTTATCATAAGCCTGCATGCTTCTATGCAATGAAGAAAATAAAAATATTTATTTGGAAAGAATCTAGAATGATGAACTTTAAGAGATAGATTTGTTATTGAAAATTTATTTAGATGGCTCCTTAGAATTTATTAGATCCCATCCCACTTATCTAGGTTCCTTTTTTGCTTATTCCAATGCTATCCAACTACCAAATTTGTTAGTTTCATTGTACCCTTGATATTATGCTATTCTAAATGAGCAAAACAACTAAAAACTATGAAAAACAAAATATCAAGAACACCTCAAGATTAGCCAAAAGAGAGTGATAAAACAATGAGAAGAGTAGATAATGCAAGACAAATGGTTTACCTTCCCCTTGTTGCTGATACTCCTTTGATTGGCCCTTGTTTAAGATTGGTTGTGTGCTCATTGATGGCTCTATTGAAGATCACTATTATGTGCTTGGATGTAAAATGCAAGTGGATGTGATTGCAAATAGGGTGAGTGCACAAAATGGCAGCATGTAGTTGCAAATTGACTAAGTGTTGTGTAGGCAAATGGGCAGCATGTAGTTGCTTCAATCTAAAGTGTTGGAGGAAGTAAATGGGCAGCATGTAGTTGCAAAATCAAAAGTCCTCCCTAAATGCCCTTGAAGAGGGGGTATTTATAGAGCAACTTGAATTCTCTAGAGAATTCAAGGGCCAAGATTGATCCAACAAGGTCAAGATGAAGGGCTATGGTGGGTTGAGAACCCACAAGCCCTCACATCTTGACATGTGGAGGGTGAAGTGGCCAAGGGGGGATGAGATGGAGATGAGGTGTCAAGAGGGTACATGAGGTGGAGGAAGGACAAGTACCTTGCAAGTACATTGGGAGATGGGAAAAATCTTGGGTGAATAAAAGTGAATTAAAAATTCACAATGATTGGAAGAATCTGGTGGATAAGACAATGCTCCCAAAAGGTGGGAGTTTGTCACATGTGACTTGATGTGACAAGTCAAATATTCTAGAAGGTGCATGGGAAAAGGGGATTCTAGGAATAATAAAAGTGAATTAAAAATTCACATGGGGAAGAGAGGAGCCTAGGGTGAATAAAAAGGAATTAAAAATTCCTTGGGGGATGGGAAGAGTTGACCAAAGTACTGATTAAGATTAATTAATCAGTAATTAGAAGATAAACAAGGATTAGAAGCCAACTTGCAAAAGTTGGAGGATGTGACACATCCTAATCAAGGATTAGGCATGTGCACATCCCTAATGAAGAAATTAGGAGATGGATTAGGATTAGATGAAAATGACATGTGAGGAATTAAATAAATGTAATATTTATTTAATTTATTTGATGAAAGGAGGATTAAAAGAGGTAATGTATTTAATTATTAATTAAATACCTTAGAAATTGTGAGAATTAAAGAATATTAATTAAATAATACTAATATTAGTTAATTAACTCGGATAAGAGGATGCTTAGATGAAAAGTGATAAATTTGGATAAATTAAGTGTCCAAATTTGGATATCTACATTTTGCCCCTCTTTGAAATGGTGTTACAAAGTAGCATCATTTCAAAGAATATTAAAATATAGAACCCAGAAGGAGATGGTTAGATTAGAAAAGATGCCCCAGTCATCCAAAGGAGTGACTGGGAAGGAAAAATAATTAAAGTAGGGATGAAGGATGCCTCGAGAGGACATGCGGGTTGAAGGGCTACGTGTGTGCTCACCGGGGAAATAAATGATATGCGGTACAAAAGGGAGATATGAGGAAAGATGATGCAAGGTGGTGAGTAGAAGTGATATGGAAATGGATGAAGCACAAATGGATTTCAAAAGGTGATGTTGCCCCAGTCAAGGTACAAGCCAAAATGGGTTGATGATGGATGGAGTGTTGTTAATGAGGGAATTAAAGATCTCGAAACAACACGAGGATAGGGAAGGATACATCCCACTGAGTGGTATTGATGAGGGAAGGATACATCCCAAAACACCACTAAAGGATAGGGAGGAATACCTCCCGATGATGATGAAAGTGTTGTTGATGAGGGAAAGATACATCCCAAACAACACTAAAATGATGATGATGAGGAGGAGGATGATTGGATCTAGGCTTGTAACAAGACTAAGAACAAGACCAAGGATATGATTTGATGATGCAGGCGAAATGGAATGGATGGGGATTGGATACATGCAAGGCGATAGAATGGAAAATGAAATGCAATCTTAATAGAATTTGCCATCTTCGGAGCACTGATTTTTGCTATAGCATAAGACACAAGATGCCAGGGTATGAAGAACCAAGGCGAATTAGTGTCTAATGCATAAAACAAACACAACAGACAAGAAGGCTATCCCAACACCCCAAAGTCACAAAGACCTTGGTTGGAAGGGCGAATAGGAATAACCACAAGCACAAAGGATGCCCCAGCATAACACAAGACCTCGAGGGATCTTGGTGGGTACTATGTGGGACAACCAAAGAAGACAAAATAGACATAAAAAGATGGAATGCCCTATGTTGACCAATCAAAACACACCATAATATGATGGATTATGGCGGTTTTGAAGTGATGATAGGGGAGCTCAAATGATAAACAAAAGCCAAAAAGCATCGAGGAAGATCGCCAATCAATTTCAAATGTCGCTGCCATAGGATCAAGGGGATGGATGGGATTGAGGTCTGTTAGGAAGGATGCATCTGTTGAGGCAGATGATGGATACTAAGCTAAAAGATTGATATGGCCCAGCGGGATGTTCAAAATCGATTGGATCTCATGATACAAGTGGATCTTGTTTGTTAGAACAGAAGACTAGGTAAGGGCATGGCTTGTGACCGACACAAGGGAGACAAGACATAAGGCCCGACAAAACCTAAAGACCTAGGGGCTCGGGGGCCAATCAAGGTGCTTGCCTGCGTGGCCCAGCGAGCCCTCGTAGTTCAGGGAAAGGTGGACGACGGACCAAGATGGAGACCTTGATGGATGGTAAAGATAGGATGGACAAAAGGAGAAAGACCGATGATAGACGATAGAGGACCAAAGTGGACAATGAAGATCGATGATGGAACCCCGGGGGCAGATCAAATGATCGACCTTGCCTACGTGAAAGCGCAGGGGCAACGTAGTTCGACTAAAGGCCACAAACAAGTGATGGATGAAAGATGATGAGATAACCCTAGATAAGGGGTTAAAATGATTGGAATTGACACGACGGAACAAGATAGACCTGTTGGATTGGATTGGATTGGATTGGATTGGATTGGAGGATAGTGACTATGCTTCGAGGGGATAGGATAGTTAATCAAATCGCCAGATAAGTAAGCGGAAATAACCGCCAGATCGTCGATAAGTAAACAATGGGGTAAAAGCGAAAGTAATGGCGCCCGTCGTCGCTTGTCGTTATGTAAAGGCGCCGACCAATAACAAGATTATAAGATAGGATAAAGTAAAGATAAAGATAAAGTCGGAAGGAATTATTTAGATGGTCGAGATTAGAAGATAAAGTCGTCCGTCGAGATAGAAATCGAAGGATAATCGCAATGCGTCGTCAGAGCAAGAAGATAAATCTCGAATAAATAGATCAAAATCGAATAAAAGGAGAGATAGAAGGATCTTTGTGATAGGTGATTTCTCCAAGGACTATGTCACAAAGGAAGCAGATGCCCCCACTCTAGATATGTCATATATAATGAGGCATGAGGGATGGGAGACGAGTGGATGGGAAGATAAAGGAGATGACTAGAGGTGGATAGGATGAGTGACCAAGGAACATGATAGAGCATGGAGGAAGGGAATGTAAACCAAGAGGTGGCCAAAGCATGTATAGATAGGTGCCCCTGTTTTGATCAAGATCACAAGAAGGATGGAGGGAACAGGAGATAAACGAGATGGTAGGATGCGGAAGATAGATGGGGTGGGGGATGTATGAAGAGGATGGATAACAGGAAGATAGGTGCATAGCTGGAAGCATAGCGGATGGAGGTAATGCATATCAGGAAGTTGCCCCCAAGTGTAGATGGGGATTTACGCATGACGCCTGTTTTCCAGGTTTTCATCATGGTACTTATCCAAGGCGCTTGTTTGCCAAGTTTTCACCATTGGACGAATTATTTCTCTTTTTTTGAATTTTTGAATTTTTGAATTTTTGAATTTTTGAATTTTTGGATAGTATGTAGAAGGAGATGGATAAGGATGGGGAGGCAAATGAGTGGATTTAGAAGACATGCGATAAGGATATGGACGGAGGACTCAAGCATCAAGTTCTATATGAGGTAGTAAGAGCTCATGTTCGAACTGACTGTTGGATGTTGGTACAAACTTATGCATGAGGGTAAATTAGAGGGATTTGAAGGGGTTGATACATGGGATAATGGATGGGATGCTGGAAAGGGTATGGATAGAATGATGGGGTGGACATGTGATGGGGAGATGTGTTCAGGACCAACATTGGCACATGTGGTGATGGATGTGAAAAGATAATAGGATTAAGGGATGGAGAATGTGGGGATAATGGAGGAGATGGAATGGTGACTTTCGGGACATAAGAACCCAAAACAGACTTAGGAGATGAAAGGGGTGTATGACTAGCTTTTAGATTAGCGACTTTGGATGTTCTAACATATTTTTCATGTGATGGCATTGCATTTTTTTTCTTTGGGATCCACATGGTTTTGATCTTTGCTTTGGTGGCTCTTTGCGAGCTATAGATTTGATTTTGATTTGGGATTTTTTTTTAATTTTCTTTACCATGTATTTTAGAGGGGACATGGGAAGCTTTAGGTTCATGTGGGTGTTTAGATTGATGCATTATTCCTCTTGCATCCAAAGTGCTTTTAGTAGCCATGGGATGGGTGTGAGGAGATGGATGGTGTGGAGCAAAGAAGATAGGAGCATGGGGATTATGCATAGACGGAGGATGTGCGGGTATGTGCCTTTGTTGATCCTGATTAGGGGACATGTGAGAGGGATGTTTATGATGGATGAAATGGATAGGAGATGAATGGATGAAAGGATGAGATGGAGGAGGTGATCTTGGGATATATGGATCCAAGATGGATGGAGTGAATGAAGGATGGGATATGGTGGATGGAGGGATGTAAGGACCCAAAATGGATGGAGCAAATGAAGGAGGAATATGGACGGTGGTTTTGAGGCGATACGATAGAGGAGGAGGGATGGCAACATATGATTTGGTGGAGCGATGGAAAGAGCCTATATTTATTTTGAAAGAGGCTCGTTGAGGACGTCTAGAGGTTGTACCAACATCTTTAGATTGTGAGGCTTGGGAAATAGGTCCAAGACCTTGCATGTAGACTTGTTCTTTGACTTGGATGGGCTCTAAAATACCTTGCTCATGAAGGCCTAGACCTTTTCCTTGATAGTTCATTTTCTTGAGCATGCGATCCATGATAGGATTTGTGATATTCTGAAAACATGATGCGAGTCCATTATTAGGTGGAGGATGATGGGTGGTAAATACACTATGCTTTTCTTCTGCGAGGAGGCCACCATGGAAGAATGTGAGAGTACTAAGGGGATATGCAAGCGGTGTGGGTATAGCAGTTTTAGGTGATGATGGGGGATTATGAGGAGATGATGGGATAGCAACATCAGGAGTAGGGGCCATGATAGGGTCTGGATTTGTGGTAGTAGGCTCATGTGATGGAGATGGAGATGGAGTGGTGGAAGCTTGGATGTCAAGAGGATCATGGGATGGAATGGATGGGGGAATTTGATCTTGAGGTGGACTAGATGGGATGGCAGGATCTTGATCTAGAGAAGGGGATATGTTGGCATGCTTTGGATTAGACTCTTGGCATGACTCATCTTGTGTCAATGGCATGATAACGGAGTCTTGTTGGGACTCTTCAAGTGGGGAAGATGGAGGGATGGAGGATTCATGAGGTTCATTGGGATGGGTTTGGGTGTTGTCGATGGGTTCACTGACTCTTGGAGTAGGAGGTGGATGTTCAATGGATTCAGTAGATGTGAAGGTAAGGGATGGGGACTTAGTAGATTCAGAAGATGTGATGGTAGGAGATGGGGGTTCAATAGATTCAAAGGATGTGATGGTATCATCAATGATAGGTGTTGGATGGAGAAGGGTCTCGTCACTAATGACCATGGATGATGGGTCGGGATGGCATGGTTCCATAACTGCAATGTGTGGAGCGGGGGATGTTTCCTTTGTTATAAGTCCTTGGAGAAACTTGAATACGCTAGGCTGAGATGGCGAGGTGGGAGTGGATGAAGGTTTATGGATTGGTGAACTAGGGTTAGATGGAGGAATGGGATTGAATGTGGGACTATGAGTAGATGGGGGATTAGGATTGGATGGAGGACTAGGACTAGATGGATGAATGGGATTGGATGGAGGACTAGGAGTAGATGGAGGACTAGGATTGGACAGAGGACTAGGGTTGGATGGAGAGTTAAGGTAAGGATATTGGAGTGGTGAATTAAGATAGGGGGACATGGATTGTGGATTAGGACAAGAGGAGATAGGTGGTGTAGTGGGACAAAAGGATGTGGGGGATGAATTATAATAAGGGTATTGGGATGGTGGATTAGGATGAGGATATGTGGATGTAGGATTAAGGTAAAAGGGTGTGGATGTAGGATTAAGATAGGAAGGTACGAATGTAGGATTAGAGTGAGTAGATTGGCATGGAAGATTAGGGTAGTGGGTATATGCGGATGAAGGATTTAGATAGGAGGATGTGGATGGGGGATTAGGATAGGGGTATTGAGATGGTAGACTAGGATAAGATGATGCGTGTGTTGGATAAGAGGATGATGTAGATGAAGGGTATGATGGATATGATGGATATCCCTTGTCAAAGGTAGCTGAAGCAACATGATTAGGCATGGACGAAGACATAATGGGAGAACTCAAGGGGGTGATTGGATTTTGGAAAGTGGGTGGAGAAAGCTTACTAGCAATGATAGTGTCAAGGGGGTCTATGTCATATACCTCTTGATCAACAAGACTTTCATTATCGTCATCAATGAAATTAGAGTTTCCCTTGACCACTATTGACGGAGGATAAGGATTCATGATGGTGAAAGATAAAGAGTGATGGATAAAATATTTTGGATGGGAACCGATTAAAGCTCAAATCGAGATTTAGATTAAGTCAAGCCTGGACTGGGATCGGCTCCCATTAGACGATTGGCTAATGATGGATTGACGGATTCTTGGATGATTCTCAGACGAATGAATGGATAGGATGATCGATCGATCGGATCGGACCAAACATATTAGACCTGATCAGACCAACTGACTGATTCGATCTGATTGACTAGGATCTGATTAGACTGGATCGACTGACTGGACTGACTGACTGATCTTGATTGACTGGACTGGATCTTGACTGACCTGGATGGACGACTCTGGACCTTGGATGACTTCAATCGATCTGATCGATCTGATCGGATCTTACTGGACCGGGATCTTGACTGGCCAAACTACAGCATGAGGAAAGACCCGCTTCCGGATCAACGGAGATCAATCCTAGCAACCCCAGGTTTCTGACGATCATCAGGATGATTACGGCACCAAATCCACCTTAAGCTAGGAATGGATTGATTGGGCCGAGGATGATAACTTGCAACACCGAATTCACCTCAAGATGGAGGCGAATTGATTGGGTTTGAAGTTAAAGACTAATAATCAATTTCAAGTGCTATAGTCAATTTAGGTAACCACTTAGTAATACAAGGTTAGGACGGTTTGGCTCTAGGTGGTGTTTGGAGATGCAAACGATAAGAAATGATTGGTGGATTAGGAAGAAATTAGAATGAATAGGGGATTAAGGATAATTGTGGAGAATGCATAGGGATTTAGAATGGTTGAACGAAAGTTTGGAATAATGAGATGGAGATTTAAAAGGGATAAATGGAGGTTTTTGAAGGTTTGAAGTGACAAAACGAAGGTTTGGGATGATGAGGTAATGGTTGGGAATGGTGAAATGAAGGTTTAAAGGCTGAATGAATCCAAATGGGGGGATTTCAGGTGTTTAGGAGGGCGTAATTGCACTTCTACAGCAAAACAAGGGCGTAGCCGCCCTCCTGCAGCAAAACAGGGGCGTAGCCGCACTTCTGCAGCAAAACAAGGGCGTAGCCGCACTTCTGTAGCAAAACAGGGGCGTAGCCGCACTTCTGCAGCAAAACAGGGGCGTAGTCGCCCTTCTGCAGCAAAACAGGGGCGTAGCCGCCCTTCTGCAGTAAAACAGGGGCATAGCCGCACTTCTGCAGCAAAACAGAGGCTTGGTTTGATGCAAATGGCTATGGCAAGGACTTTAAAATGATAATGATAAGGCCAAATTGTTAGGAATTCACTGGTTTCTCACAAGAAAACACTCTCAAGCAAATACAACCCTATAATTAGTGTTGAGGGTATGGCAAAAGTGGTCTTAATCTAGGATGCACAAGGTATCTAGGGAGTCCTCGATATACTCTCGGTACGTGAGGCACAACCGTGAACACCAGCCTGTCACAAGCGTGAGTCGGGAACCCCAGCGAGATACTGAAGGGCTCAGACCAACTCTTCACGTCTATCTAGGTATCACCCTAGCTTCGATGCTCCGCCAATTACGACATGACTGGATTGGGGTACAGCTTTCGCTCTCCCCCCTTTGTATACCCCGCCGGTACGCGTGGTTGGAATCGTCCCTTGGGGTGATGAAATCCCCAAGAAGGTCCCACTATGAAGAAAGCACTAACCACTTCCAACTACTCCCCAGGCTCACACGAAGTGCAAGGGGAAAGCGGAAACAAGCTAATACTCCCTTAGGGTAACACAAAAAGACAAAAACAGCAAGCAACGAAATTATTCCCCCTAATTAAGCTATGTTCTTAGATTAATGCAAACAGCAAGGATAATTTTAAAGAAGATTGAGCAAACGGATAGCCCTGCAAGCAAATATTAGATATTTTATCCCGCTTTCTCCATCAACTTCACAAGAATATGCTGCAAAAGGTTAGCACAAAACACATGTATCCCTACAAGAACAACGTTAATGAGAAAAAGAACAATTAAAACTGAAATCAAAACACCAATTTTACGTTCCAGGGGGCGTAGTCGCCCTTCTGTAGCAAAACAGGCACATAGCCGCCCTTCTGCAGCAAAACAGGGGCGTAGCCGCCCTTCTGCAGAAAAATGGGGCGTAGCCGCCCTTCTGTGAAAAATGGGGCGTAGCCGCCCTTCTGCGCAAAAATGGGGCGTAGCCGCCCTTCTGTGAAAAATGGGGCGTAGCTGCCCTTCTGCGCAAAAATGGGGCGTAGCCGCCCTTCTGCGCAAAAATGGGGCATAGCCGCCCTTCTGCGCAAAAATGGGGCGTAGCCGCCCTTTTGTGAAAAATGGGGCGTAGCCGCCCTTTTGTGAAAAATGGGGCGTAGCCGCCCTTTTGTGAAAAATGGGGCGTAGCCGCCCTTCTGCGCAAAAAAGGGGCATAGCCGCCCTTCTGCGGAAAATGGGGCGTAGCCGCCCTTCTGCGACGCGTTCCTGAAAAAAACTTAAACAACAACAAACATGAACTATGGGAACCCGTTTGTGGGTCCCACCGGGTGTGCCAGAAATGTATACCTTGATATTATGCTATTCTAAATGAGCAAAACAACTAAGAACTATGAAAAACAAAATATCAAGGACACCTCAAGATTAGCCAAAAGAGAGTGACAAAATACTAAAGAAAGTGGATAGCACAAGACAAACAGTTTTACCTTCCTTTGTAGTTGATACTCCTTTGATTGGCCCTTGCTTAAGATAGGATGTGTGCTCCTTGATGGCTCTATTGAAGATCTTTGCTATGTGCTTGGATGCAAATGCAAGTGGATGTGATTGAAAATTGGATGAGTGCACAAAATGGCAGCATGTAGTTGCAAATTGACTAAGTGTTGAGAAGGAAAATTGGCAGCATAAGGTTATGAAAATCAAAAAGTGTTGTAAATGCCCTTGAGGAGGGGGTATTTATAGGAGAACTTGAATTCTCTAGAGAATTCAAGGGTCAATATTGATCCAACAAGGTCAAGATGAAGGGCTATGGTGGGTTGAGAATCCACAAGCCCTCACATCTTGACATGTGGAGGGTGAAGTGGCCAAGGGGGGATGAGATGGAAATGAGTTGTCAAAAAGGTACATGAGGTGGAAAAGGACATGCACCTTGGGGAGTGAGGAGATTTCCACAAAAAGGGATTTCTTGTCTCCAAGTGGGAGGAAGGGACATTTGAGGAATTCTTAAGGACCCTCAAAAATCTACATGGGAAAATGAAAGGTGAGTTAGTGATAAATGTGAATCAAAACACATTCCTAGGATGTGATCTTAGAGGGTAAAAATGTGGGTTCTAAAATTTGGTCACATGTGAAGATTGGTGACAAGTCCACAAGGTTGGTCACATGTGGAGATTAGGACAAGTCCAAGGTTCTAGAAGGCCTTGGAAGGATGGAATGTGAATTAAAATTCACATATAAAAAGAGGGAAATCTAGGGAAGAATAAAAGGGAATTAAAATTCCTTGGAGAATTATCAGGCTTAATTAATCAGCACGGAGCATCAGGGGCTAACTAGGGATTAAAAAGCCAACTTTGTAAAGTTGGAGGATGTGACATTCTAATCAAGGATTAGGCATGTGCAACATCCCAATGAAAATTAGAGATGGATTAGGATTAGATGAAAATGACATGTGAGGAATTAAATAAATATAATATTTATTTAATTCTATTTGACGAAAGAGGATTAAGGGAGGGTACATTTAATTATTACCAAATACCTTAGGGATTTGGCAGAATTAAAGATATTAATTAAATAATACTAATATTACTTAATTAACTCGGATAAGAGGATGTTTAGACGAAAAGTGATAAATTTGGATAAATTAAGTGTCCAAATTTGGATGTCTACAGTAACATACATGCTTTAAAAACTTTCTTGGGGATCCAAAACACAAAATGATAATTCGGTGAAGCATACAGATCGACTAACTGACCGAATAGCCTGTTCTTCATGCTTTCTGCTAGTAACACACTGCCTTCTACATTTCCTGCTAGAATAAGTAGATCTTGATCTGCATACCAAGATAATGACTTCAATTACCATCAATGACAACACTAGAAGCCATAAAAAATCTCCCCCTTTGGCATTGATGGCAACACTTAGTGAAAAATGACTAAGTCTCAGAACCAAAACTCAAAATTTCAAAACACAACAAAACACTGCTCCCCCTTAGAATGTCAAGACATTTTTCACTGCTCTCCTCCCCCTTTGACATCAATGACAATTTTTTTTTTCTTACTCTCCTTTTGCTAAAATTTACAATGCACTCTCTCACCCTTTATTGATGCAAAAATTGATCAAAATTTAAGAAATTACAATTGCTGCACAAATCAGAAAATTATTTTATACTTATCCTTTATCTCCAGAAGAAATTTCTTCCAAGCATCTACAATAATCCCAATAATTATTAACAAATTGTTGTTTTATGATGTTCGGTTGATGATCTGGATAAGGGATTATGGAATTGTAATCGCTTCTTCCAACTTCTCTCCTTTCTTTAGAATCTCAATTTGCTACTGTATTCTACATTCAGTTAGATCCTTCACTTTCCAGAAAGTGTCCATAAGAGTGTTCCTGGAAAAGTGAACCTTTGCATGCTTAGCCTGCAACTCATGAATATTTTTCTTGAGTACTCCATCTTGGTCCTGAAACATATTGTAATCCTGACCAATTTTGTTCAGCTCGCTCTCAATCTGCTCCAACTTGTCCTTGTATTTACCAACCACATGAGGCCGCTGAAGACAATAATTGTAGACCTTATTTGTTGAGTCAATGCATTGCCTTAACACATTCATTTTATTTTTCATTTTGGCTAGAGATAGCCTAAATTGCTCCTTCAGATGTAGAATTACTTCTTCCTATTTCCTATCCTGAGGAACAGAGGCCATACCCTCCCTGATACATTCAATCAATTATTTTGGAAGTACATTCTGTAAAATTTCTAATTCGATGTTGTTGTGCAAAAAGTATCTTCCTAGAGTGTTCTCAATGAAGTCCTATTCATATGATGGTCCATTTAACCATATGTCAACAATTTTGTATTCTATCTTCCTCTTGAACAATCTACAGTATCTTTGTTTTGAATAAAGCACCTTCTTCATCGCTTTCTTCTGTTATCATCACATTTGGTTCAACTAATTCTGGTTCATCTCTTGTAGTGTAATCATTAGAATCTTCATCTAGTATATCCACAATTACTTGCTCTTTTCCTTTTTCTTCAGTTCTTGGAGATTTGTGTGCTGGAGGAATGTCATATGCAAACTCTAGAGCCCTTTTTTGCTTCTTCTCCACCTTACTGGAAGAGGACCCAACTTCAATTGCTCTTACTGGAAGAGAGAAGCCAACTATTCCAAACTTTCACAATAACTCTCTAAAGAAATTTTCATGAACTTGCTCACAATTTTTTAGAGTATTGAAATGTTTAAAAATTTGCTTACAAACAGGTTCATTTTCCTTCCATACCACATTATCATTTTGAGGCAAGCAATTCAGAAAATACATCATAATGCATATAACTAGGGTACCAAACCTGAAGGGGTAATCTACATCCTTCATCAATTGCACATTTTTCATCAATTGATCCTTCAACAATCCACACAGATCAAAGTCTTCATCTTCCATTATCATTTTGTGTGAAATGTAAACTATGCCTGCCGAGGTTGATCCTTCCTTGTTTCTAGAGAAAATTTTATATGAAATTCCATGTGCAATGTACCTTGTTATTGGATCTTTTATTGTGTAAATTAACAAAGCTCTTTGATTTCCTTTTACTCTGGTTAGGGTTTCGACCACTTGATTCTGAATCGACTTCTTTTTCGGAACATCTCCAATATTGCATAATCTTGTTAGATTTTTTATCACCTCTTTTGAAATTTGATAGGGTTTATCCAGAGTAAGGATATCATCATCCAATATATTCAAGACAAACCTAACCACTTCCACATTGATGAAATAAGGAAACTCATTCTAGATGTCCAAATTCTTATGTTTTGCACCTTCAAGCTACTTCAATTCACTGACTGGCAACAAATTTCTTACATCCCTGATCTTCCGACTACTATATTCATCCAAAGTCACCGTTCCTTTGATTTTCTTCATTTTACTTTCTGTACCGAACAAGGTTTTCTACCAAGCACAAAATTTCTAAATTCTACAAGCAACTGAAATATCTGAAGAATTCACTATTGAATTTTCTTTACTCCTTTGAGATTTCACTGCAAAGGCTCTCCTTATGTTCTTCTTTAATGCAAGGTGACAAATGAGGGTTCCAAATACCCTTTTTTGTCTTCACACACCTAACCTTTTTAGCTGCATTAAATAATTTTCCCTAAGTTCTAGTAACTCTGTTTTCTTAGATAGCAAAAGAAAAATTTGTCTGTGAACCTTCTTCTCATGTTCTTGCATAAGTGATCAATGATGCATTTTCAAACTTTTATCATAGCTACTAATAATTTTCTGCATTTTGGTGCCAACTACCAACAAGGGGCCAAAGGATTTTCCTTGAAAAACTCCCCCTAGGCCAATGGCCTGAGATCAATTTCTGAAGGAATTACCAAAGGATGCTTCCAGTACGGGTTTATTTCCTTCATTAGACCCACTCTTCTTTACCCATGGTTTCTTCATCTAATCTTTTATCTCTTCCATAGTCAGTTTTCCTTTTTCTTTGCCATCTTTTTGCAAAATTCTTCTTCTATATACCAAACCTCTTCTGTCCATATTTTTGTTCTTGAATAATCTTGCAATGTGACCAAATATATTGCAAGTATAACACACTAGATTTCTCTGTCTAGACCACTCATTCCACTGATTTCCTCCTAATCTACATTGATTAGCAACATGCCCAAATCTTCCACAAGGATAGCATTTAACATTTCTTAAACTGACAGACATACTTCTACATTCAATAGACTTGTGACCAAGCTTTTTGCAATTAAAACACTAACTGGGAAATGATGGAACACTTGAATTTATTTTAATTCTACACTAAAAAGCCATATGAAAAAATTTATTACAAGAAAAGCAGTAACCATTAAACTTTTGAGCATTGGGTTATCTTATCAGATACCTTCTACCTTTGTTCATCTGATTTCTTTGTCTAAATTCCTTATGTTCAAATCCAGAGCTTTCTTCCTTCTCATATCCAAGCCCTCACTTATCATTTGCATCCTTTTTTCCTTTAGTTACCTCATCAAGCTTAGTAGAACTGAGCCTAAACTTCTCCTTGTACTCATTTGCAGTAGTGAGTTCATCTTTGAGAATAATTATCTGTCTTTCAAGTTCTTGTTCATTATTTCTGGATTGTTGCATTCAATCTCCAGTTGAGTGAATCCACTATTTACTTTGTTGTATTCTTCATATTTTTTATTTTAAGGATTGGGCTAGATTCTCCTCATTCTTTTTCTTTTCTTCAATCTCCTTAGTTAGCTTTATTTCCATAGATTCCATCTCAAGCTTCAGAGTAGCATTATTTCTATCAAGTTTTTCACATTCTTCAGTTATCTCTTTTAGGGTCTGATTTAGGTGAACATCTTCCAAGTTTTTATTTTCTTTCTATTTCAGTTGATCACAAAGTTCCTTCCTCTTTTCTCTTGACTCATTGATTTTATCCTTTAATGATTGAATGAATTTCTCAGCATCCACAATATTTTCTTTTAATTCCATAACTTTTTCTTTAGATTGATCAAGATCATCAAGTGTCACCATAAGCTGTTGTTGAAGACCACTAGAGTCCATTGTATTCCAAGATCCACCTCAAGCTATTAAACTTCTACAGAGGAACTATTCTCTAATACCGATTGTTGGGCTCAAGGAACATTGAGAGGGGGGTGAATCATTGTTCAACAAATTAGACTTTCAATTCAGATCTTAAACCATTTTCAACACATAAACATAAATAAAGATGCAGGAACATGAAAAAGATGATAAAAACACCATAACGCCAATATTTTTATGTGGAAACCTTGTTAGGGGAAAAACCACAATGGAGATTGATCCACAATTTATACTCTGTTAAAAGTATGAATAAAAGGGAATGCACTTGCATTCATGCACACTGCCTAGAGCTCACTGCTTAAAATAAGGAAGGATCACTACCTTACAAAATGTTTATGATTACAAAAAAAATTGAGTTGAGAAGATAGCATCTAAAAATTCCTAGATTCAGTTCTAGTGAAGCACATAAAACAGATTCTGAACCTTCTGTTTGATCCTGCAACTCGCTCTACTTTGCTCTACCTTAATTCACAATAATCTTCTTCTTCTCAAGAAAAATTTACTCAATTGATCTTCTAATGTTCGCTCATACATCTGTTCTACTCTTTTCGTGCATTCACACCTTCTTACCACTTCTTCCTCTCTTCAAAAATGAATTACCGATCTCATATATATATCCGCTAGCAAAGATTTTAATCACTTAAGTCGACTTCAACAAAACATGAAATATTTTCCAATAGTCGGCTCAAATCATGAGAAATCTTTAATGCGCACCCACACAAGTTGGCTAAGACATATTTGGGACCTAAAAAAATATTCTCAAACTTAGAAACAATTACACAACTACTCCTTATACATCCATGACATGCTACATTCATTGAGCTGGCCACAATGAGCAAATAAACAAAAAATCATTCTACCGAATCTCCTGACTCATACACCGATTGTTGCAACACCACAAAACTTTCCAATAAGGTAACATACATGCTTAAAAAACTTTCCTAGGGATCCAAAATACAAAATGATGGTCCGGTGAAGCATACAAATCGACTAACTGACCGGATACCCTATTCTTCATGCTTTCTGCCGGTAACACATTGTCTTCTATATTTCTTGTCAGTATAAGTAGATCCTGATCTACAGACCAAGATAATGACTTCAATTTCCATCAATGAAAACACTAGAAGCCATAAACAATCTCCCCAAGCTATATGCCAACACATTTGAACTAAAATTTCTGTTATTATTCACAAACCATGAAATATGTAATATGATAAAGATTACTTTTGGTAATTTATACATATCAATGATTTCAAAATCAACTTTGGTCTTTATACCCATGAAATATATTTGGAAATTTTACCATCTACCAATTATGTATGTTTGTTGGATGCTATGGTTGAGTTGCTGATATGTGGTTGTCATTGATGTCAACACTATTAGCATTGATGTATTGTAGGTTGTATATGTTGAGGATATTGAGAAAATTGTTAAAGAAAGAGTTGTAGGTTGACATTGGAACAATAAAGATCATGAAGGTTTCTTACTCAATATGTTGATGATCAGTCATTGTGGACTAAAGGGTTTATTGTTGAGAGTATCTAGTTTATCCACCAAAAGTTTTAGAGGTCTTCATGAAGATTTAATCGTGTTATGAATAGTTGTGTTTTGACAACTTTTCTATGGCTTCAGTTAGTGCTTCTGATTGAAGTTGATGGGATTCTAGTAATTTCAATTTTTGTAGATGCATCTATGATGATTCATGATACTTGTGGACGCTTCTAGATCATGCTCTATCTTTGTTGCATGTCCACGTTGATCCGTATGCTTGTGATTGGTGATTTTTCTCTTGTGTGTTTGAGTTTTTATGTTCTTGGATGACATGGTGGTTGTAACATGTTGTGGATCCTTGGAGATTAAAATTTGAATGTTTGGCATGCTTGAGGATATTGTTTTAAGTATTCATTATATTGTGTGCCGATGGTGTTTGTTTCACATTGAAAATTTCCTTGTAAATTTGGGCCAACATTGTGTATATGTTTTATATTTCATACTTTATTTTGGTCGATGAAGTTGTTGATGTAATTCCATGTTACGGATATATAAGAGCGGTTGTTTGTACGAAGTGCCAAAGAAGAGAAAGTGTGCAAATAGTGATCAAATCATTCAGTTGCAGAGCAGATTGTGTAGAAATTTGAGTGAAGGGTGAAGGAGTGTTTTTGTGCTTAACCGAAACTTTAATCCGACTTTTGTAGAAGCTATTTTCTCAGTTCATACCTTGCAAATCTAATCCAAATTTTTGTAAGATAGTGTGTCTTCCTTGGGCAATGATCCCTCTTGTATTTGACCAGTGAGCTCTAGGCAGTGTGCTTGAATGCATGTGCATTCCCATTATTCTTCTTTATACTTTTAACAGGGTATAATATTGTGGATTGACATCCACCATGGTTTTTCCCCTAATAGAGTTTCCACATAAAAAATCTTGGTGTTCTCTGTGTTTCTAATGTGTTGATTGTCTATGGTTTATTGTTAATTCATCAGATCTAAGATTAAGTAAAGTTAAGTTTTAAAATTTTAAATATACTATGACAACCGATTCACCCCCCTCTTAGTTGTTTGTCCTTGTTTTGCCAATAATATTGGGCTTCCATTTTTGCTAAATGTATATCATACGGTGTTTGATGGAGTTAAGATTTGCTAAATACCTCCCAAATTTATTTAGGAATGACATTAATATCCATTCCTAAGTTTGGTAAGGTTTTTTAACCATTCTACCATTTATTTTGACATCTAATAGTACATTTGGCACTTCCATCTCATTTGGGTTTTAGTAGATTTGGTTTGTGCATTTTAATGTTCTATTCATTTTTTTCAAATTTTTCAAATTGGTTGATCTTTTGCAACAATTTCTCTTCTTTTATTGAAAGCCATCTCTTTTAGATTTCATACTTCTTTTAAAAAATAAATTTCCTATTACTATAAATTTTATGTTATATTTTTAGATTTTATAAAATACCAATTCATAGTATTTTTTATTAATATGTTCATTTTCTTCTTCACTCTTATCTTCCCCTTCATTTTCTTTAGTTATTGTTTGTATTTATCCCTTCACAAGTCATAATTTCTACTCTATTCTCTTTTTTCTTAAATTTTTCAATAGCCTATTTCTTCAATTTTATTTTTTTCCTTGTTGATACTCTATTTTTGACAATTCTTATTCTATCATATAAGGTTCTCCTAGTTCATGTTTAGGTTTTGTCCTTTTTTTAACTTCTCCTAGTATTTTACGTTTTCTCTTTAGGAATTTTTGTTAATATTTTAACATTGTGTGGTGTATTAAACCTAATGACTCTTCATTTCTATTTCACTTTGATTGTCCATTCTTATAAAATTATGTGGCTTTTGGAAATTTGAATGCATCATTTGAATTATCATTGTAAAATCTATGACCTAGTTTTTATTCGATTTTTTTGCATTCATTAACAAAATGATCTATCTACTTATTTGGATATTGATGGAGAGGAGCAGCAGGAATATGAGTAGTGTAGGAATTTTGAAATCTGCAAAGGATGGAGAGGTTGAATCTGAAGATGATGATGGATATTCATCTGTTTGGGAAGCTATCTTGCTTCTTGGTGGGGCTCATTTGTATTTCAGACCATGTTTGGGGTGTGTTGCATCCTTGCTTCTATTGGGTGTTTCTACCTAGTTGGTGTTTCTACCTAGTTGGTTTTCTCTATTTGGGTTATGGTGGAGATGCTTGCTTTAGCTAAGGATTCTCCTTTTCTCCTAAATTTTCCTCCTTGTTGCATGTATCTGGTTGGGGTTGTTCTTGTGTTTCTTTGTGTGTTGGCCTTTGTCAAGTGACCTTTTTGGTTATTTTGCAAGTTGGTGCTATTCTGGGTGAGTATTTGTGCTCCTTTTCCTCTATTGTGTGCTTTGTTGTTTCTTTGCTTTGGCTCCTTTGCATATAGTAGATTTTTGTTTGTGGTGGTTAGATTCCTTGTTTGTGGAGGGGCTTTGGATTTTAGTTGAGTGTTGCATCCCTTGTGTTGTGTAATAATTTTAGCTCTATTGAGGGGTTTGGTTTCTGTGCCCTTGTTCTTCTTGTTGTTGTTGCGTTGTGCAATTGTTTTGTTCCCTTTGTGAGTTGTGGAGTTCTTTGTTTTGAAGTGATTTTTCCTATTATTTCTTTGCTGGAGGTGGATTCTATTGTTTATCTATAGCCCCTTGAGGATTTCATTTTTTCTCTGAGGAAAAGGTTGTTGGAGTTGTTGGTCTTAGTCGTGGGCTTAGTCTTGTTTTATAGGAAGGGTTGTTTTTGGTTCTCGAAGTTATGGTCTATGTTGGTCTTTGGGATCCCCTTATGTTTCATTGTTCTTTGCTTGAGGTTGGGGTCTTTTTCTCTCTACATAAAAATTTCTATTTGCATGATATTTCTCATGGATGTCTTCCTACTGGCTAGGTTTTCTTTGTATACCCAGTTGGAGGTCTACTATTGGAGGTTCCACTTTGATCCTTTTTTGGACCTTCGTTTGGGGCTATTGTGCATATGCTCATGGAAGATCTATGCTACTAGGTCTTCTGTAGATTGGAGGGTTTTGTCCCTTTTGGGCTAGGTTTTGGCTCTCTTGTCCTTTGTTGATCTCGTTATTGGGCATGGGTTGCGGCTGAAGGCTCTTGTGTTCTTGGGCTATATTTTGAGTGGTTCTAGCCTCAGTTTCAACTCTTTGGTGTTTTGTGGCCACAAGACTATTGGCTTCTTTTTTTTGAAGATCATGGATATTTCATGGGCTGAGCTATTTCATTTTCCTTTTCTTAAGGCTCAGATGCTTTGGTGTTTTTCTCTAGTGGTTGACGTGCATTCTCCCTCTTTCTTGGTTCAGTACCTTGCTTTACCAAAGGTGGTTTTGATTGCTCTTCCTTCTAAAGTTTCCCCTTTGAATCTACAACTACTGTCTTCTATGGAGGTGAAGACTACTCCTATTGAGGTAAAGCCCTCTTCTATTGAGGTGGAGGTGGGTGTTGTAGGTTTGGTGGGGAGTTATCTCTTCTACTGGTTCCTATCAAGGTGGAGCATATGTGGGAAGAAGAGTGATGGATTTGGAGGGTTTATCTCTCATTTCTTCCTCTCCAATAGAGGGGAGCTCTCTCCTATTGAGGTGGATTTTGGGTTGGTGATTCAGGTGGGGTGTTGTTGCAAGATGATTGATATGCTCCAGTGGTCTATTATGCTCTCTAACTCCCCTATTGAGGTGGGGATGTTGGATTTGATGGTATTTTTTTTAGGGGTTTGATGGTGTTCTACACCATTAAGTTGGTTATCTCTCCTGGCTCAATGGTGTCTTCCATGAGTGGTTGGTTTGTTGATGCCTAGTAGATGTGGGCAGTATCTTTGTGTATCTAAGGGTTTTTGGTCCCGATTCAATTTAGGTTGTAAAGGGATCTCAGTCCCTTGATTTTTTGTATGATGCGGCCTGTGTAGTCATGTTTTTCTTATAACGGATGTTGTTGGGCTAATTTTATTTTTGTTTTATCTTATTTGTAGTATGCTTATCTTTGATAGGGTTACAAGTCCCTTCAAAATCATTATGTACTAGGTTTTAGGTCCCATCAAAACCTATTTTACCCCTAATAAAAAAATGATATATCTTATCACAATAGAATCAAGTCAATTTATATCCTCTACATCTACCTTGGTAATCCCTATATCTATTTTTGTGATAGTTTCCTCTACTATAATTTCAAGAATAATTATTTTTGTAATTATTAGAAGGCTCATTTTTTTGTATTCGGGGCACCACATGGTTCACATTGTTTATTTTTCATTTATTTATTCTCTATGTTAGTTCTAAGGTTGAAATGTGTTTGGTAGTCATTTAAGGAACCTATATCTAATCCTTGTGCCTTGTCCATGGATTTGTCAATATGGGATTCTTCTCTATTCATTCCCCTAACTAGTAGTCTACTATTTTATTTAAATATTATATGAAAATCATCAATTAGATGTTTATCCCATGTTTTTATATACCACAATAGAAACTTAATATTCTTTTGAGGTTTTTTGAAATTGTACCCTCATTTTGATGACTCTCTTTTTACCCTATATTATTGAAAATGATTTCCATATACCCTTCTCTACTACAAACACTACAACAAATTTTATTCCTTCTTATTGAGGGAAAAGTCTCTTTTTCTCCCATATTTTACTAGATTCTTTTGTTATATTTTTAGTTTTTCTAATTCTAGCTTTAATTTCTTCACTTTCACCTAATTATTTCCTCCAATATTGAGCTTATATTTTGTTAGCTAGCTCCATTACTTCATCATAGGTAATACACTATTTCCATCTTCAAAAATGCTAATTTGTGATTTAAATAATCTATAAACCATTATTTTCTCTATTTTTCAATTATCATTTCTTCAAATTTTATACTACACCTATAAATCTTTTGTCATATTATTTCATTGACTCATTATTCTCTTGTACTAACACTTTTGATATGGGCCTTAGGTGAATTAAACTTTTCCAAAATCAATTCACTTATCTAATCCCATGTATTGTTATATTCTGGGCATACTTTAACTAACCATTTTAGGGCTTTGTCTTTTAATGTGTCTACAAATTCATATAGTCAAGTTTGACTGTCATCTATACAAGATCTATTTCAATTATATCCCAAGATAAATAGATTCCCACTTGCATCTTTGGTTTATTTATTGAACTTGAGGATTTTTAATCCCATTTATGACTACTTTTACAAGGTTTAAAGGTATATTTGATTTATAATTATATTTATTAGGTATTTCCTTGCACCTAATGGGTCTTCTCTTCTCAACTCTCTCTTTATTTTTCCAAAGTATTCGCTTCCTAGTTTTACTTTTTGTTTCACTCACCTTTATATTTTTCATTTTCGTTTATATAATTAGATGTCAAATTAATTTTATTACCTAATATATCTCAAAATTTATATTCATAATCTCCTTTTTCTCTTAGTTTCTCTAGCCTCAACCATGCTTCATACTTATCTCTTCTTTATAAACTATTTTTGTCTTATTTGGCATGAATGGAGACTCTTGGTTTGGGGGGGGGGTCACCTTTTCAAGGTGCATTTTCATCTTCGTGGATGTACCTTTTGGGAAAATATAATTTTTAATGACACAACATTAATTAATATGAGATTCTTCTTTCCTTCTTCCAATAGTTCAATTGTATCCATGACCAACCCCTTTCACATTTCACTTATATCATTTTCTTCATAATTGTTTTATTTGTCTTGAAATTCTAACCTTCTCATCATTTATTTTAGTGAATGTGATTTATAATTACTACTTTAAGTAGTCTTTTCTTCAATCTAGATTCTTAAATTTTAAAATTGGGGTTATCAAATCCTAAAATCCTACATTAATTATGACTGTTAGGTTATACAATATGGTTCATAATATGGCTCTTGATTTAAAAATCATAATGGTAGAGCTACCTTTCTTCAACACACAAGTTTTGATTAAGATTAAAAAAGGAAGGGCTCCTTTCCATTACAAAAAGACCATAAAGATCTAGCAAAAGGAGTTCACAAGAGGTGAGACAACCTACAAACTAAAAAACCCCAACAAAGACTAGCTATGTTTTTTATTGGAGCATAGAACTAGTGAGAAGTTAGAAAAAAGGGTTAGGATCCTAAATAACAGACTTGACTAATGAGTCTCGAGAAGAGGATGAAATAAAGGATGACCTTTACACCTTCTATAAATAATTGTCCAAGTGATACTATCACCAGGGGTCTCACCACAAGGGGGAGCATGAGATACCCCTATGGGAAAACAACCAACACCCAAGGGGGAAATAAGAGAAAAAAAATGTGAAAGGAAAGAACCATCCATAAAATAATCCAAGGGTAGAGTAGGGAAAACCACAATAGAAGAAGTACACAATGGAGGAGGCATGCTAGAAAAGGCCTTAAGGAAAGCCAAGTTTTAGCTAGGAGAAGGGTGCACATTAGAAGATAGAGAAGGGAGGTCCTTTGAAGAGAGTCAAAACAATCAGGAGATTGTTGTTAGCATCCTTTTATCAAGTAGCCAAACTAGAACAATGCTGAAGAGAACAAGTCAAAGCCAAGTGACCAATAGCAAAGTAACAATGAAACTTGAATAAAATCCCCTCATAATCTAATGGTTGATACCAGGTTCTTAACCAAAAGAACCACTTCCTCATGAAGAGACAAAGAGACATTTATATCCACCAAAATATAAGCAAATGACGAATACCCCATAAAATGAGTGGAGTCATCAACCTTTCAAAATTGATCGATAGAGTTACCAATGGCCTAAAAAAAGTCTCTTCCCAAATATTGGAGGGGAAGATTTGGGAGCCTAACCCACACTAGACACACATTGAGTGGTTCAATGAGTGGGTTGAAGCAAGAAGTCCAAAGTTTTAGTGAGAGAGTGCTTCCCCCAAGACCAAAGGTGACCCAACACTGAGCAGTGATCCACAATAGAAGTGAAAGTAGTGATGAAGAAACCTTCAACATAAGGGAAGAGCTTAATCTTTCCATCCATTGAGGTCCACAAATAATCTAAAAACCTCTTGTGCACATTAGGAAGAGAGGGTTAGAGATTGGAAAAATTATGAACCAAACCTTGTCGCTTGTAAAAACCTTCATTCTTAGCAACATCATCCCCACAAACCACCACTGGGGCTAGTTTGGCATAGTGGGGAACTCCCTAGTAGGGAAAATGGGAGCTAATATGGCCACTTTAGAGTAGCTATGAGAAGTAGGAATAGAAAACTCAAATGGGGGCATAAACATCAAAAAATACCAACACAAGTGAAGAGAGTTGGCCCTAAGATTCAAGCCCACCCATAGAAAAACACCCAATATGCACAAAATCATGGGGATAATTCTGCATAGAAGAAGGATAGGAGATTATAGGGAGAGAAGAAGAAAGAGGAAATTTAGACAAACCATTAAAAAATGATGAGCCTAACATAGACGTAGGAGGCCACCCAATTGAAACACCAACAACAAGAACGGTTGACAATGAGTCACTAGGGAGGTGAGAGGGATTGAAGACTATTGCAGAGCTGGCGCATGTGGGAACTCCATTTGAATAGAAATTAGGAGTGATAACAAGAGTCACAACTATTAATAATAGAGAATTATTGCATAAAATCTTCTACACACTAATTGAGTGGTACTTCTTATAATAGATTTCCTAATTTACTCTTTAGGTTCATAATATTCCTTAATGTGATATTGATAATTTAGTCATTTTTTTCTTTTCTTATGTTGATGGATAGTTTCTTAGATTTTTCATTATTATATGGTGGTATAGTAGCTATTTATCTTTTTATTTTGTACAATAACATTATCTTTAGCATCAATATTATTAGTGTGGTCTATAGAGGCTTTTATATCCTTATTGATTTTTATATGGTATCTTTCCTATGTCTATTTTTTCCTTATCTTTTATTTATTTTTTATATAATAATCCATCTTGATTTCTTCAAAAAATTCCCCCAACCTTTTACTATCTCCCTACGACAGGTTTATTTATTTATTTTGGATTTCATTTATACTTTTATCTTCCCTTAATGTTTTCATTAGAATTGTTGGTTGCATCTTTTTTGAGTCATTTTTAACATCACCCCATTCCATTTATCACCCCTAGGTTCCTAGTCTCTCTCATAAGATATGACCTATAGTATGTTACTCCATATCTCTTTTACTACAACAATTGTGATTAGTAATCCTTTTAGATATATTATTTATTATGATTTTTTTATCTTATTTTTGTAATTCCTTCATATGCACTACAAACTAGGGTCTCCACAATAGATTCAAATGTTGTAATCCTAGGGTCTATATTATATGTTAGATAAGTTAGCCCCAAGGTGGTGTACATAATAGGAATAAATCAAGATAATAACATATAAATAATATGAGGATTCAAATAATTTTAAATATTCACATACACCATACAATAGGTTTGCTTGTATATTTATCTCATATATTCTTTGTAAATTATACAACCTATACTATAAGAATAGATATAAACATCACATATGTTTGGATAACTTTCCTATTTATACTTCTCTTTTCCTTATTCTTCTTATTTTTTTCTTTTCTATTACCAATGTGTGATTCAAATATGTATTTGAATACATAGAGAAATGTACCTATTGTGCCTACGGCACACACACCTCATTTGGAACGAGGATCCTCTCTTTTCGTCTTCATCCGGTCACTTTTTTCCTTCACCTCATTTTGTGTGCCCCCTAATTTTCAATTCCAAGTGCTCAAAGAGGTCCAAAGTCATCATCTTTAGTTGACCAAGGTTCATCACCCAAGAAATTTCTAAGTCCTTGGCCTTCGCTAGATTTCCTTGGCAAGTTTCCCTTAGGTTTTCAAACTATCATTCTTTGCCTCATGTAGGTCTTCCCATGCAGGTTTCCCTTTGCCTGACGACATTCTGCCTTTGTTGTTCCATTAGTGGTTGACACCCGATGTTGGCCCACGTGGAGGGTTTCACACCTGCTGTGGCCGTCCTTTTCGCCTGCATCATGACAACTCCTAGGGTTCCACCCACGGTGCAAGACTTGACTTTTGCGTCATCGTGAATTTTGAAAATTCCTCCCAGCTACCTCGTTGACCACTGTACAAGCATTGAATGTAGGCCATTAATGTGCATTTTCCTATATATAGGTCTTTTGACCAGTCATTTTCATCCAGCGCCTGTTCAGAATTTGTCAGAGGAAAGTAACCACCGTTGCCTTTGCACCCGCACGATCTCTTGACCAATTTCCAGCATTGCCTTCATCAAATTCGTCGAGATTCTTAGGTATGTCCACCACTGCCCGACCTACAATTTTATTTAAATGATTTTGCAAATTTAATTGAAAAATTTGAGGAAAACTTTAAAAACTCCTCTAGGCTGCTGATAAAACATGAAATGATGCGCTGACACATCTCAAGAAACCCTGAAATTGATCAAATTCGGCCTCTAGAGGGCCATGTGGGACTTCGCCTCCTCGTGGTTTTTCTTCACTAGAGACCTCGAGCCTTTGCAACCCGCATCCTCATCATTTCCATTTAAACCATTAACACTTCAAGTATGAAAATCCAAGGCCTTCGCTTTTTTGTAGGTCTACCTCAGTGGGCGGACGTCCCCTCACTGCTGCCTTAAAACTCCAATAGAATGAGCATTAAGTGAGAAAATTGAATCTTGGCACCGATGCAGGTCCACTATGATGAGCTGCCGCATGTGGGCGACCCCCGTCTTATCGCCATTCTAGAATGACCACCTCTTGTTGATCTTGCACATGGCGGGCCCCAATGAGGCCATCTTTGTTGAGCCTTCAAAATGATCAAGTCCTCTTTATGGAAACCTTTGAGTGGGCTGCCCGCTACCTTTCACCACCATTTCAGATGCCTATCATGAGTGGCGAGGCCACTTCTTCTCCCGACCTTGTGGACTCTGACCACGCCACCTCCCTTCGGAATGTTTAAAGCATGAAATGGCTAAGTTCAAGACCATTGCAAGACTTTCTTTGCGGGCCATTTCCTATAGCTCGCTGTCATATGATCGTCGTTCACAAATGGCCATGCTATACCTCCCTTCTGCATAGCAGGTCCTAAGCTCTCCTTCGTCGTTTGAGCTCCCTTAAGTGAAATGACCTTTTCCAAGATTCCTTGTGGGCCCACTGATGCAAGTCGCCCTTTGTGGGTTGTCATCTTATGCCCATCATCCCTAAATGATCATCTACTGATGACCTTCCATCAACCCCTGGCCACAAATTCCAAAGAGATCAAGGCTTGGAAGTATAAACTAGGAGCGTTTGAGTCAAATGTGGACCCTGTCGTGTGGGATTCCCCTTGCGGGTCTCTACTTGGTCATCGATGTTTCTCAATGGTTGAGCTCCAAGTGTCCAAGATACCCTCTACCTCCACACTCTTTATGCTCGCATGAGCCAAATGGTCATTTAAATGCCTCCTAGGATCTTGAAAATGATTGCCTAGCATACTTGAATGCCATAGATCCTCAGCCAACCTCCAAACTCCAAGGTGCAATCTTGAGTGCGGGTGGCCATCTGCAAGCTACTATGCTCTCGTCACCATTTTCTTTCTACATTCTTCGGATGGCTGCCAGCCCAAGGAAACCTGCATCCCTGGGCCCACATTACCACATTTGACCCAAATGAAAACCAAATGATGAAAATTAGTGAACCTTATGGTATTTGAGAGATGAATTACTGAATCTAACCCTCATTTTGTAGGATTCACTAATATTTCCCTGATTATTATATGAATGTGCTCTCTCCATCCTTGTTTGTAGGATTTATGGAATCTGTTGCAGGCACATCGGGATAGTCTACAAAGAAGGAAAAGGGAAAGAAAATTTCCAAAGCACCAAGTGGAAGAAAGGAAAAATACTAGATCAAGTATTTGTTCCATGAGGTGGAAATCACCTCCAAGGTCACCTCAATGTGGGATTCAATATCATATACCAACTTGGGACACATGGATATAGACAAATTCAAGAAAAGAATCACAAAAAACCCCATCACAGAGAATGCATGAAGGATTAGAAAGAGTGGTCTAGCCAAGGCAGCTGGCTTCCCACCTGCACTTGCAGCTCTTGAACTTGTAATGACATGTAGAGAATGCTACTACAGTGGCAACAATAAAATCATAGATCATGATGGCAGGGTGTTGGCTAACTTGTCTACTTGGTCCATAGGTGAGACCTTCCATATCCCAACATTTGACCCCATGGAAGAAACAAAAAAGGGATAAATCGAGAATATGTGGAAGGAAGATCCCTTGGCATGTAAGAAGATAATCAACCAACATTGGTTGAAGGAGAAGAGGGGTAGTGTTGCTAAGGTACCATAGGAGCTTTTCAAAAGTGACTTCCATGAAGAGTACCATGATCTAGTTACTCTACTTAGCAGGGTAATGGGCCTCCCTAGTGGAGCCTTCTTCCAAGAGTGGATGTTCTATTTTATTAAGGAGATTATTCATGGGAAAACAAAATTTCACTAGGCCAAGATCATTAGTGAAAACCTCCATGCATAGTTTATGGTTGTGAAAAAGACCTCACAATTCTACATGACCTCTGATTTGGTCTACCTATTAGCAAAGGTATTCCCTTACAAAGGCCTCTTTGTGGCACGAAATTCGAATCTAGGAAGCAGAGAGCTCAAGGTATATGATTGATATCCACAACTACAGTAAATAAACTTCAAAAGGGAGTACTGAAGGGTGAATGATACCTTCATTGGGTATTATTAGACTCCTTGGAGTATATTTTTAGAGAAGGGTCTCACATAGTGCCATCACGTTCATTCAAAGGTTTGGGTTATTGTTCATCTATTTCCCAAAGTTCATGTACATCATAATGAAGGGTTTCTTAGAAAGGCCCTACAAGCTGCCCTAGTACCCTAATGATAGGATGATTATACTAGAAGTCTCTCGACAACTGTTGCATGCTCACACTCTATTGAGTGATAAACACTGAGTAGGGATTCCATACCCTCTTACATTTGGAAAAGGAATGTACGCTATCCCTGCGGCCCAATGTGCAGAGTACTTAGAGAAGGAAATAGCAGGGTACCATCTTGACCTCCACACTACCCGACCTAGGATAGATTGATACAAAAAATTGAAGAAGTTGGTCAGGAAATAGTACACCCACTTGCCTGACATAGAAGATTTCTGGGCAAATTGCCAAGATGAAAAGGAGGTAAGAATGAGGCATTATATGAGGATGACCTTTGACCAAGAACTTGAAGAAGAGTTGTCCCAACATCTTAGGGATATCGGAGAAGAAATAGAATTGAAAAAGTAGCCTTCTAAGGAGAAGAAAGAGGACACTAAAGCAAACATGGAGATACTTGAAGAGCCTCCACTAGTCAAGCAAGACATAGGCCCTATTCAAGAAGGGGTAACACCATAAGGAGAAAGAGAAGAAAAGAAGGAAGAAGATTCCCCTGAGAAGAGTCCCGAGCTAGAACACCATGAAGGGCTCAAACTTAAAGCAAAAAGGGCACCCTAGACATAGGGCATCCCTGAGGAGAACATAGTCGTCATAGAGTTAGGAAGGAAAAAGACCATACATATTGAGGACTCAGATGAGGAAGAAGAAAGAACTAAGCAAGAAGCCCCAAGCCATGAAGATAAATCACCCCAACATGAAGAAAAAGAGGAAGGTGATCATGAATCACCAAAATGGGAGACTCAAATTCCTAATTGGCTCAAGAAGCAACTATAGAAGAAAACTCTAGGCCTCATCGATTTGAAGCATCAACTAAAGGCTACACTTGCCAAGGCACAAAGAAAGACAAGGAAAGAAAATAAGCCAAGGGTACGATCTCGCATCACTGTGGATGCATTAGGATCAAGAATAGTATAGATAGCTACCCCAGTGTCAGAAAAAGGAGAGTGGGTCAGGTACAACATCTCCACCATCATCTTGGGCACTACTACTAGAGAGTAGAAAATTGATGATTTCTAGGGATCAGTAGCCATGATAGTGGAACAAATGAATAAGGACCAATCCTCTAAGGTGGAACTAAAAGCACAGGTGGTAGACCTCAGTGCATATATTCAATAATGGACATCTCTGGAAGAAGAATCTCTAACCACACCCTGTGCGCCCCCGCTTCTCTCTCAAGAAGAACTATCCAAGATGGATAAGATGAAGAATTGGACCAAGGTTACTGTAGATTGGTTCATAAAAGTACTCTATAACAATGATATGGGCACAAGCCACACCGTCCAAATAGCTAATAAGTTCTAGGATGTGCAGAAGCAATTAGAGAGAACAAAGAATATTTTTCATCAATTCACCGAGTTGTACAGGATTACCTATCCTAAGCTCGAGGCTATCCTCAAAATGCCCGAGAAAACATGGGAGAAGGAGCTAGCCCTAGTAAAGAGTGATCACTAGCTAGTGGAAACATGGAAGATGGGCTTGGATCACATGAGGGACCTCTTGGAAAGGGTGCTTCATTAAGTTGAGCTTGACCTCGAATGGGTCAAATAGCACAAAATGGACAACAAGGATTACCTAAAGTTAATAAAGATTATGATATTCCTACTATGGAACTGGATCCTAAAAAGATCAGACCATATTTCCACAAGAAGATGGAGCAAGGGCCAACAGATTCACTAACACCGGACTTCATGGATTTCATTGCTAGAGCCTTCATCTAGTGGGCACAAGTGATCAAGGCCACACCGAAGTGCATAAAGAACTGAGAGCTGATCATTATTAGATGCAAGAAGTTGACCTTCCAAATTCTTCAATCTGATATTTTGGAGTGGAATAAGCTCTAGGAGCTGATTGGAAAATTCATGGAGTATGCCACTCTTCAGAAGAATGAAGGGAATCTAGTAATAGATGATGAGTTCCTAATAGTATAAGCTAAAAAGGGAAGGTAGTCACTAGAAGATAAAACTGCTATAGTGTTAGGGCATTACAGGACGAAATAGGGAAAAGGAAAAAAATGTATTTTATATTAGTAAATTTTAGGGGTAGGTGGAACCCTAATGTAAAATGAATCTTGGCCACACAATGAGAGTAAATCCTAGCCATTCATCTCACTTTTGGAAAACTATAAATAGGGGGTCTCCTCTCATTTTCAAGAGAGAGTTGAGTTGTTGTAAAGACATGCTATATTCTTCTCCTCATATTTGATAGATTTAGATAGCTTTGGATTATTGCTCTAAGTGTTTTAAAGTAGCTTTAGTAATTTAGTTGATTTTTTCCGTTGATTTTGAAGAATGCTATTGTGTTGATGCCTTCCATGTTCATGCTTTTTGCTAGTTCTTGATGATAATCAATAGTGTAAAGCTAGTATGAACATAAACTCATTCTTGCACTTTAAATTTCATCTTTTATTAATGCTTTATGGTGAATGAACAATTAAAAAAATTTAGACCTTAGAAGATAGAACTAGTTTCATGAGACTGTATGTTATTTGGTTAAGTTGAACTCAGTTATAGGAAGGTTGTCCACTGTAGCATCCTCCATTATCATTTTTTATTAGTAGTTACAGGTATAGGAAATCTTACATCCTTTTTCCATTTTGAAATTTCTTTGAAATAGTAGTTTAGGTAAAGTTCCAACATCATTGTAAAGCCAAATCCGATGTTACACATGGAGTTTAGACTGATTCTTTGAACTTGCAGCAATTACACATCACCCTTGAAATCTCAGAAAATCCATCTGAAGATCCAATCTCCCTCCAACTTAACAATTGTACATTCCCCTTGTGATTACTAGCAAATCACATCAATCCACTGAGTTGTTTTTACAAGTCATGACCTTGGGATAATTTTTTGCAACTTGTTTGTAGGAAGTTGTCTTTCAAGAGAGTTATTGCACTTGTGTGTTGCCTGTGTTGAGAAGTACAAAAACATCCATCAACAGAACTGGCGCTAGAAGGATGGCCTCCCTTTTATTAAGATGGATCAAATTGGCTCCTTCTCCCTTAAGAGATTCCAAAGAGTGTTGAGATCTACACCCAACAAATGAGAATTCCAAGTGCTACCACCCCCTACCAAGGCTAAAAGAGCTAAAAGAGAGGAAGCATCCACCTCAGCCTTATCCACTCCATCCACTTCACCCCCATCCTCACCTCTTCCTTCCATCCATCCGTTCCATGCTTCTCCTTCCTTTCCAACACCCAATTCCTCTTCTCAGCTGCTCCAAACTTCCTTCCAGTTGTCCATTTCCCAAGGCCAAGGTGCCACCTCAAGTGTTGCTACTCCTTCACAACCCAAAATTACTGTAGCACAACAAGCGCAACCCCCACCTCCCTCCATGGCTTGGTTGGGTAACAATCCTTCTCCTCTATCCTTGAATGATTATCATGGCATGCCAAAGAATCCAAAGGGATTTTGCACAAAGTTTCATCCTCATGATCTACAGAGGATAGCAGAGGAACACATCAAGATCTTCCAAAAGACACTAAAAGATATGCAAATAGATCATGAAGATGTGGCTTGTTGAATTTTACCTTACTCCTTGGGGGAAGAGGCCTTTTATTGGTATATCAACTTGTCAACTGGATCCATCACCTCTTGGAATCTATTGAAGAAGTCATTCTTGTAGAAATACAAGATTCCAATTAGTGCCTCAAAATTATATCAACAATTAATGTTCGTTCGAAGAGAAGTCAATGAACCAATCAGTTCCTTCAATGATTGGTTTCATCACACATACATGAGATTTGGTTGGTCTATTATGCTGCCTTAGACAACTTCACAACTACATTTCTAAAAAGAATGCTCCCACCACTAGCCAGGTTGGTAGATGCCTACGCGGAGGTAGTCATAGCAAGTACTGATTTGGGACAAAATATTTCTGGTCTGCTACCCTCCTTAGGGCCAACTACTCATCTGATGCAAGTTCAAGGACTCACCCAAGCCTTGGCACATCAAACACCAATCATGAACCAAGTTCCATAGTTTCTAATGGTGCCTCATCCAAGACAACCATTAAATTAGGTGCCTCCTATGCCCCACTACTTGCAACCACTGTAACAACAATTTTATCCTCAACAACCTCAAGTGCCTACATATCTACAAGGATATGAGTTTATGCACATTCAACAAAACTAATTAGTAACACAACCAGTCTTTCTCCAGAATCAAGCACCGCAGTCGAACAATGCAGAAAAATATTGGATAGATGAATTGATGAAGATGATCAAGAAGATGTCAACAAAGATGACACACCTAAGGAATCAGAACAACCAGTTGCAAGCCTCTAAAAGAAGCATCTAGGCCAATCTCAACTGAGATAATAGAGACAATTGTGATGCGGGTGCTTCCTTGGGGCAAAATTTTGAGAGAGGACAAGGTTCTAATCAAGGCATTGAAAGGAGACCTTCACAAAGATAAAACCAAACATGGAGTACAAGGAAAAACAATGGATGCATTCCCACTCCTCTTGATCAGCTGACCAATATAGATAAAGTAACAAGTGGAGTGTACTTAGCAGAGGTAGCTTTATCTAGATGGTGTCGAATCCACAAAACAAATAGGCATTTTGAATTGGATTACCCTGAGTTCCAAAAAATTGCAAAATTTTTTCAAGTTGAAGTTGAAAATGTTATAGATGGTTCTAGTTGTAGAGACATAGTTCCATCCAAACCGTATGATTCCTCAGTGCTCGTGGTCAATCAAGCTCCCTTTCCGGATACTAAAAGCAATACACCTGAAAAGGAGACCATTTCTCCAAAAGATGAAGAAGCAAAAGAAGCAAGCAATGAAGACTCTCTATCCCAGCTTTTCACTTTAGTAGATAATGGCCTAGTAGATGAAGGGGAGTCACGTGAGGATGAAGTACAAATGTTCCATCAAAGGGAAACCCATTATAACCTAAAGAGCCGACAAGTAGGAGGTCCTTTTATGACCTCTATTCTGCCCAACAACTTCAGCACTCCACCTGACCCTAATGCTAGTAACAACTAGGCTACCCCCATGTGCCCACTCAATACCTTAATAGGAATAGGTAGTCAAACCCGACCCAAAACTAGTCTACTAGCTCCTCTCAAGGTAAATTCTCTTAAGCTAAAACTGAGCAAATGGGAGAGTATGTAGCTAAAGAATTTAAGAAGGTAAAGATAAGTTTATTTGCCTTCAAATTGCTTAGGGTCCCTGCAGTAAGGAATGCTTTCTTTAGAATGCTTAATGGGACTACCCTATCTAGAACAACACAAGAAGTACCTTCCAAAAGGGTCTCCTTTGACAAGTCATAGAATGAGCCTATAATCAAGGAGATTCTAGGAAAAAAAATGGATCCACCCTCAAATTAGCACATAAGTAAACAAATCACCAAGGAGCAAAGCCAAATACAAACTAAGGATAAGGCCAATGATAAAGACAAAACTCAAGTAGCCTAGGAAGACACACCTATAGGCTTGTTCCAAGGGAAGCAAGAAACACCACCCTTCTTGAATATTATCAGAATATTTGGGAAGAACCTGTGCAGCTACATGCTCAATTTAGGAGCATCGACCAATGTTATGTCACTTGCTGTATGCAAAGCTTTGAGAATAGTCCCAACTCCTTCTTGACAGAAGGTGACCCAATTGGATAAAACCAAAGTGAACATAGTTGGTGAGATCAACAAGATACCTATGCAGTTTGTTGCTAATCCAAGGGTGCAACAAGTCATATACATTCAAGTTTTTGATATCCCAGACACATATGGCATAATACTAGGAAGAGACTTCACCTGGGCATTAAATGGATATGCTACAACCCACTTTTCTCACTTATGCCTGCCATGGAAAGGGCTGCTGAACCAGATCTGTATTGATTGGGAGCCACATATGAGGTTTATTATTATAGAATATAACAACACAAATGACATGCTATTTTCCAAAATGGGGTTGGGCAACTATTGTCCTGTGGCTTATAAAAAAGAACTAGAGTCTCAAGAAGTGGAGGAAATTGAAGAAGTCCTCCTTGTGTTATGTAGTCCTACTAATTTAGCCTACACACCTTAGAGTACATAAATGTTGATTAAGTAAAATGATGAAGAATCCTATGAGGATGGAAATTTGGGATTGTTGGAAGGATTCCAATATTTCATAGAATAATGTGTGCAAGATCAACTCAGTTTAGGAGTGAGAATGGAATTTTAGGAGCTCTTACTGCCCACTCAAAATTTGAGTGTTTGTGTCAAACAACAGTGGAGCACATAAGAGGATAGGTCACACAAAAAGAGGAATTCCAAACAAAACAATTGAACCAAAGTTACGTTGAATCCATGCCTTCACCTAAAGATGCTGAAGCCAATATCCAACTAGGAGAAGAACTCTGTTCCATTGGCCCCAAGGCCCAAGGTTCTACTTTTTGGATGCTACGCTTCAACGAGTCCAAGTCCAAGCAAGGAGCAGGAGGTAGATTCAATCCTATCAACCCTATATGTAAGATATACTTTGTTGCTCATAGACTCCAATTTTATTGCACGAAAAATGTAGTGAAATATGAAGCATTAGTCCATGGTCTTTTGATGGCCCTAAGGAAGAGAGTTAAAATGCTGCAAGTCTTTGGTGACTCAGAGCTAGTGGTAAAGCAAGTCAGAAAACTATATTCCTGCCATGATAGGAGACTAGCTAATTATAGCCATAGAGTTTGGGATCTCATAGAGGGCCTAGATTCATTCAACATTCAATTTATCCCTCACTCCAAGAATCATACTGTTGATGCCTTATCCCAAGCTGCTAGTACCCTCCAGCCCCTTTCCTTATCCAGATTGAAGAATTTTATAGTTGAGCTCACCACCACCCCATCGGTGCTAGATAACATCACCAACTTCTAAGTATTTAATGATGACTTGGATTTCATCACCAATTTCTATGTGTTCACAACTCAAATAATTGATGAGGTAGAGCCCGAAGAGGCTGAATTAGACATAGAGAGAGTCATTAGTTTCAAGACAAATACAATACCAAGAGGAATGGTTCATCTTGAGCCAATATTCAAATTAGATCAAATCAAAGACCAAGATCAACAAACAAAGAAGGCTTCCATTGACAATCAGTGTGATGCTCATAACTAGGGACTGATGAAGAAGTTAAAAATGTGTTCATTGGAAAAGTGTGCATGCCATAATAAAAGAAAGGGATCATTGATGCCCTATACAAGTACCATGATGTGGTTGCTTGGAGCTATGAGGACTTGAAGACATACGACACATCGATTATCACACACACCATTCCCTTCAAGCCAAATGTAAGGCCTTTTTGGCAATGAGATTTCCTTATTAATGCATTGCTAGAATCCATCATCTACAAGGAAGTCCAGAAGTTGCTATTTTCCAGAATCATATTCCCGATTAGGCACTCCATGTGGGTGGAAAATTTGGTCCCGGTTAGGAAAAAGAACAGAGAAAACAGATTATGCGTAGACTTCCACAACTTAAACAGAGCTTTAGAGAAAGATAATTACCCAGTTCCTTCATTAGAAGAAGTGTTGCAAATAGTTAATGGATCTTGGATGATGTCTTTCTTGGGTGGATACTCTGGCTATAATTAGGTTATGGAATAGTATGAGGACATACATAAAATGACTTTCACTACAAAATGGGGAACTTTCACATATAGAATAATGTCATTTGGGTTAATCAACACAGGAAAAATGTTCTAGTGTGCCATGGATATTGCTTTCAAAGATCTGATTGGAAAATGCATTATCATCTACATGGATGATCTTATATTGTTTTCAAAGAAAAGAGGAGATCATGTTTCTGATTTATGCAAAGTCTTCTAGAAGTGCAAGGAATTTGGGATATCCTTGAATCCAAAGAAGTGTATCTTTGGAGTGATAGAATGAAAATTACTAGGCCACGTGATTTTCAAGAAACTTATTTTGATAGATCCCAAATTCATTCAAGCCATCTTGAAAAATTAAGCTTCCAACCAACAAGAAGAAGTTGAAATCCTTCTTTGGAAAGATCAATTTAGTCAAGATGTTTATCACTGGCTTTGCTAAAATAGTCAAGCTGCTCAATGCCATGTTGAAGTAGGATGCCAAAGTTGAATGGACTTCAAAGCCAAGAAGGATTTTGAAGAAATAAAAAAAGCAATTTTTGTTGCACTAGTATTGTTCAACCCAGATTACGTGAAATTGTTCTACATCTACTCATTTTCTTTAGATCACTCCTATGCTAGCATAATGACCCAAAAAGATGACGAAGGGAGTGAACACTTGATTTCCTTTGTGAGCACTCTATTGAATGATGTTGAGTTGAGATACCATGACATTGAAAAGAAAGCATATTCCTTGTTTAGAGATAAGAAATTCTAGCACTAAATATTGCAGAACAAGGTGTTTGCAATTGTACTTGACCCAATAGTTAAGACTTTGTTGATGTAGAATGAGCTAGAAGAAAGGAGATCCAAGTGGGTTACTCTGCTACAGGAGTATGACATGGAAATTCAGCCCATGAGGTTGGTCTAAGTGTAGGCCCTCACTCGAACAATAGTTGAAACACTAGCCGAATCTGGACCTAAGCTCACCATGTAGCAGTACCAACTAGAGGATGTTTCCCAAGAGAGTGGTACGATGACATCATTTACTATTTGAAAAAAAAATGCCCATACCATCTATAGGAAGTAAAAAAAGAGCTTTGAGGTTGAAAAGAAATAGTTACATGTTGCAAGGATCCATACTGTACAAGTGTAATCATGAAGGGATCTACCATCTCGCCTCAAGAAAGAAGAAGCAAAAAAAATACTAAAGGAATTTCATGATAAATTCAGTAGTAGCCACGAATTTGGCCCTCAAATACCCACCAAATTTTGTAGGCTAGGTACTACTGGTCGATGGTGTTTAAGGATGTGCACAATCACGTTCGGGCTTGTCACATTTGTCAAGTTGTCGCTACCAGGGAAATAAATGATGTTGTCTGTCTGCAATATGTCCTAGAGGTAAGACCATTCACTCAATGGGGCCTTGACTTTATCAGTCTGGTAAGCCCGCCATCCTCTACAAGTCATAGGTACATTCTAACTGTGTCTGATTATTGTACTAGATGGACATAAGCAATTGCATGTAGGCAATGTACTACTAAGGTGGTTGTGAATTTTTTTGAAAGTTTTATCTTGAATCATTTTGGCTGTCCCTATGCTATTGTTTGTGATAATGGCCCCACTTTTTCCTTACTTATGTTTGCTAGTAGGGCCTTCGATTACAAAATTGCATTGAAATTCTTGTCCAACTATTACCCCTAGGGAAACAGCCTAGTTGAATCAACAAAAACAAACTTGATAATGGTGATTAAAAGGTTGCTTGATAGAAACCCCAAAGACTGGCACACCTAGCTATGTTTTTCCCTTTGGGAAAATTATACACACCACAAGGCTTCCTTGGGTGATTCCCCATTCTATCTCATTTACGGATTGGAACCTGTCTTTCTATTCCACCTTAAGATTCCCACCCTCCAATTTCTCAATGCTTACTATGAGGAGGGAAATCATCAGAAAGCCCATCTAGTTGAGTTACTACACCTAGAAGAAGTCTATGATTGTGCAATTGAAATTTTCACCAAGCACCAAGGTGTAGTTAAAATATGGTTTGATCATCGAGCCAAAGTTGAGGCCTTTAGAATTGCTGATTTAGTCCTTTGTTGGGACAAGGTGCATGAAAAGAAAGGGGGACATGAAAAATTCGACAAGCTCTAGCTTAGCCCCTTTTAGATATCAGAAATCTTAGGAGATAATGTCTTTCACCTTAAGATGCTCACCAGAGAGGATGTCTCATTGTTGTCAATGAACAACACCTCAAACATTATTTCCTCGCGTGATATTTTCAAGCTCATCCTTGTATATGGTTGTACATAGGTTAGCTTAGGTTTCCTTTTGCTTTGTTATTGTGCCTTCGCTTTGTTTTTCTCTTTTCCCCTGATTGATTTTGTTTTGCTTTGAATGTTCCTTTGTTCTCAATGCAGTGGCTATGCTTGGCATACCAGATGGCCTAATTTTCTATCCCATCCCACTTGTCCTTTGGATAAATCTTCATTCATACTCATGGATTTCTAATTGCTTCCATGAAGTGGTTTCCCTACTTGAACTTTGACTTGACCTAGGAAAAAAACCTTGGTTGAATCTTTTCACACTTATCTCAGATCATGTAAAATAATACACTTTAATGTTTTTGGAAATCTGTACAAGGGTTGTTATGAGGTCTCAACAATTGAAAATCTTAAGTCTACTCTAGTGACCACTGTGGTCTGCCAAACCCATAGTAAGCTTCACTACTTATGTAGTTGAGCAAAAGAAAAGTACTAAAGGAAATCTCATGAAAGGAAAGAAAGAAAAGAAAAGTATTAAATAAGAAATTATGTGGGTGTGTGAACAACTCTATCAGGGCTATGGATGCTCGACTGGCAGTAGAGTAATGTTCGCGAGGTCACAACGACAACTCTGTTGGGGCTATGGATGCCTAACTGGCAGTGGAGCAATGTCCAGGTTACTTTTGGGATTAGACAATTTACATAGCTCATCTCAACCGATTAGTGGTTGTTCATTATGGTTTCCAAAGAAAGGGAAATAAATTCACCATACAAACACTTTTGGGATACTCCTGTGACTTGCTTCAACTAGGAATCCCATCTTCCTTCAAGTTTCTTAGTTCACTTATTGAAATTGGCTTCTGGTTTGCTAAACCATACATTCTGGGTTCTGAATGAATACTTACCCTTAGAACACTTGGGAGCCTTCTCCCAGTGGAGCTGCCATTTTTTGTGCCTATGGCACACATGCCCCATTCAGAATGGGGACACTCTCTTTTTTCCTTCATTGGGTCACTTTTTTCCTTCACTAGGTTTTGCGTACCCCCTAATTTTGAGTTCCAAGTTGTCAAAGAGGTCCAAAGTCATCATCTTTAGTTGACCAAGGTTCATCACCCAAGAAATTTCTAAGTCCTTGGCCTTCGTAGGGTTTCTTTGGCAAGTTTCCCTTAGGGTTTCAAATAGGTGTCCTTTGCCTCATACGGGTCCACCCATGCAGGTTTCCCTTTTCTTGAAAACATTTTTCCTTTGTTGTTTCATTGGCAGCCGATGCTTGATGTCATCCCATGTGACGGGTTATGCACCTACCATGGCCATCCTTTTCGCCTTCCCGACGACAACTCTTAGGGTTCCACCTGCGGTGTAGGACTTGACTTTCTTGCTATCGTGACTTTTGAAACTCACACCCAAAATACCCCACCGACCGCCATACAAGCATTGAATGCAAGCCATTAATGTTCACTTTCCTATAAATAGGTTTTTTGACCTATCATTTCATCATGCACCCATTTAGAATTTGTTAGAGCAAAGTAGCCATTATCACCTTTGTGCCTGCACAATCTCTCAGCTGATTTCCAAAATTTCCTTCATCAAAGTCATCAAGACTCCCAGGTATGTCCGTTGCTGCTCAACCTACATCATCCTTTAAATGAGTTTGCAAATTTAATTGAAAATTTTGAAGAAAACTTTGAAAACTCCTCTAGGAAATTGATAGAACATGAAATTCTGCACTGACCCATCTCAAGAAACAATAAAATTGATCAAATTCAACCTCTAGGGGGCCATATGGGACTTCACCTTCCCACGGTTGTTCTTCACCAGAGCCCCCAAGCCTTTGCAGTCCGCATCCTCATCATTTCCATTTAAACCGATCGCACTTCAAGTATGAAAATCCAAGGTCTTCACCTTTTACGATTTTTCCTCAGTGGGTAGACGTCCCCTCATCGCCACCTTAAAACTCAAATGGAATAAGCATTAAGTGAGAAACCCAAAGCTTGGTGCTATTGTGGGTCCGCTATAATGGGCTACCATGTGCGAACAACCCTTGTTGTATCATCGTTCCAGAATGGCCACCTCCTATCGATCTTCAGCATGGCAAGCCTCGATGAGGCCATCTCCGCTAAGCCTTCAAAATGATCAAGTCCTCTTTACAGACACCTTTGTGCAGGCTACCCACTACCTTTTATTGTTGTTTCTAATGCCTATCACATGCAACGAGGCCACTGCTTCTCCTCGCCTTGCAAACTCTAACCATGCCACCTCCCTTCGAAAGATTTAAAGCATGAAATGGCTAAGTTCAAGACTATTGTAGGACTTTCCTTGTGAACCATCACTTGCGGCCCACCATCATATGATCACCATTCACAAATGACCATGATATACCTCCCTTCTGCATAGTGGGTCCCGAGCTCTCCTTCGCTATTTGAGCTCCCTTAAATGAAATAACCTTTTCCAAGATGCCTTATGGGCCTGTTGATGTGGGCCGCCCTTTTTGGGTTGCCATCTTATTCCCACTGTCCCTAAATGGTTTTCTATTGATGACCTTCCACCAACCCTTTCCCACAAATTTCAAAGAGATCAAAGCTCAAAATCATAAACTAGGAGTGTTTGAGCCGAATGCGGACCCCGTCGTGTAGGATTCCCCTTGCGGGTCTCCACCTAGTCATCGTCATTTCTCAATGGCTGAGCTCCAAGTGTCTAAGAAACCCTCTTCCTCTACACTCTTTAAGCCTACATGAGCCAAATGGTCATTTAAATGCCTCCTATGATCTTGAAAATGATTGCTTAACATACTTGAATGCTCTAGATCCTCAGCTGACCTCCAAACTCCAAGGCAGAATCCTGAGTGTGGGTGGCCATCTGCGGGCCGTCGTGCTCCTAGCACTGTTTTCTTTCTGTTGTCTATAGATGGATACCAACCAAGGGAAACCTATATCCTAGGCCCACATTACCACATTTGACCCAAATGAACTCCAAATGGTGAACATTAATGAACCTTATGGTCTTTGAGAGATGAATTACTGAATCTAACCCTCATTTTGCAAGATTTCACTAAAATTTCCCTGATTCTTGTATGAATGTGATCACTCCATCCTTGTTTGTAGGATTTATGGAATCTGATGCAAGCACATTGAGACATTCTGCAAAGAAGGAAAAGGGAAAGAAAACTACCAAAGCACCAAGGGGAAAAGAGGAAAAAGACTAGATGAAGTATCAGTTACACGGGATGGAAATCACCTCCAAGTTCAGCTCAATGTGGGATTCAATATCGGATAACAACTTGGGACACATGGATATAGATGAATTCAGGAAAAGAATCACAAGCAACCCCATCACCAAGAATGCACGAAAGATTAGAAAGCATAGTATAGCCAAGGTAGTTGGCTTCTCACCTATGCTCGTAGCTTTAGAACTTGCAATGGCATGTAGAGAATGCTACCATAGTGGAAATAAGAAAAGCATAGATCATGATGGTAGGGTGTTGGCTGACTTGTCTACTTAGTCCATAGGTGAGACCTTCCATATCCCAATATTCGACCCCATGGAAGAAATGAAAAAGGGATAAACAAAGAAAATGTGGAAGGAAGATCCCCTGGCATGCAAGAATATAATTAACCAACATTGGTTGAAGAAGAAGAGGGGTAGTTTTGCTAAGGTACCACATGAGCTTTTTAGAAGCAAATTCCATGAAGAGTAGCATGATCGAGTCACTCTACTTAGCAAGGTAATGGGTCTCCCTAGTACAACCTTCTTCCAAGAGTGGATGTTCTATTTTATTGAGGAGTTTATTTGTGGGGAAACTAAATTTCACTGGGCCAAGATCATTAGTGAAAACCTCCACGCATAGTTTATGGCTATGGAAAAGACCTCAAAATTCTACATGACCTCCTATTTGGTCTACCTATTAGCAGAGACATTCCCATACAAAGGCCTCTTTGTGGCATGAAATCTGAATCTAGGAAGCAGAGAGCTCAAGGTATATGACTGATATCCATAGCTACAGTATAGGAACTTCAAAAGGGAGTACCAAAGGATGAATTATGCCTTCATCAGGCATATTATCAAACTCCTTGGAGGATATTTTTAGAGAAGGGTCTTGCATAGTGTCATCACATTCATTCAAAGGTTTGGGTTCCTATTCATCCAGTTCACGTACACCAAAATAGAGGATTTCTCAAAAAGACTCCACAAGTTTCCTAGTAACCTAATGACTGGATGATTATACTAGAAGTATCCTAGTAGCTACAACATGCTCACACTCTATTGAGTGATAAAAACCAAGTAGGGATTCGATACCCTCTTACATTTGGACAAGGAATGTACACTATCCCTGTGGCCCAATGCATAGAGTACTTAGAGAAGGAAATAGCAGAGTACCATTTCAGCTTCCACACTACCCGACCTAGGATGGACCCATACAACAAATTGAAGAATTTGGTTGGGAAGCAGTACACCCATTTGCCTCACATAGAATATTTATGTGAAAATTGCCAAGATGACAAGGAGGTAAGAATGAGACATTATATGAGGATGATGGCCCAATTTGTGTGGACAATCAACCTGTTCCTAGTACCTAACCATATAGTGGAAGAAGAGCACACCATCCTCGATGAAAGGTTTGATGTTGTGGCTAAATTTTCATTGCCACTAATTGATTAGGATGAGGAAGAGGTCAATGACATTGACATTGCAACAAGGCCCATATAGAACAGAACAAGAAAGTGGGTAGATGCTCAAACCACCCAACTCAAGGCATAGGGTGTTGTTCTTACATATGGATATCTCATAGATGAGCTCGAGAGTGAAATAGATAGTAGAGAAATTGCTTCCCCAATAGAGGAAGCTCCTAAATCTCCTCTGGCAACCAGATCAAGAAAGAGGAAAGAGGTGTCTGAAAACCAACCCAAGCACAAAGTATACACACCAAAGGCCTCAAAAGGAGAATCCTTGAAGAAGGCCAAGAAATCTAGAGGATTTAGTGAGATTCCCACCATCGAGGAGGATCCCCAACATGGGGGAGAAGAAGAGGCCTAGCGACCACAGTCACCATCTACTACCTCTGCTCCCACCATTACTGCTAATGTTGCTACTCCACCACCCCTTGCATCTCAGGCACTACTTGTTTCCTCTTTGCCTTCCATGGACATCTCTGTCCACCTTGCCTCCACTTCACCTATGACCCCAATCATGGTATTGGACTCCTCCTTGGCCACGAAATCTTCATTATCGTCTGCCTCGCTACCCCCAACATTTCCTACCCTCTCTACTACAGTATCATCCATTGCCATAACCACTATGCCTCCTCTCACCTTGTCCAAGGCATTTTCCAAATATATGACCAGAATTCCAATCGACCTCTCTGGGGTTATAATGAACCCCATTTTCCAAGCTATAATCGCTCAAATTGCTGCTAGTTTACCAATCCCTCCTCCACCCATAGAGCTGTTGAAGATGTAAGCAACTATGAAAATATCTGAAGAAATGGAGAAATGATAGAGGGAAGCTGCCAAGGGAATAATGGAAGAATCTGAGGATCCTTTCAAAGATGACTACTTTGACCATCCCAAGGGTAGAGTAGAAATGAGTGTGGACAAGGTGGCGACTGATGAGGAAAAGTCATAGTCTTTGAAGGAGGATGTTGAAGCTCTCAATCTAAAGTACATAACAGAGAGCTTTGACCAAGAACTTGAAGAAGAGTTGTCCCAACATCTTAGGGATATCGAAGAAGAAATAAAATTAGAAAAGTTTCCTTATAAGGAGAATAAAGAGGAAATTGAAGCAAACATGGGGATACTTGAGGAGCCTCCACTAGTCAGGCAAGACATAGGCCCTATTCAAGAAGAAGGAGAAAGAGAAGAAAAAATGGAAGAATATGCTCTTGAGAAGAGTCTTGAGCTAGAACACCATGAAGGGCTGAAAATTGAAGCAGAAAGGGCATCCCTAAGGAGAACATAGTCATCACAAATCTAGGAAGGAAACAAAGCATACATATTGAGAACTCAGATGAGGAAGAAGAAAGAACTGAGCAAGAAGCCCTGGGCCATGAAGAGAAATCACCCTAGCATGAGAAAAAAGAGGAAGGTGATCATGAATCACCAAAAAGGGAGACTCAGATGCCTGACTGGCTTAAGAAGCAACTATAGAAGAAAACTCTAGCCCTCATCGATCCAAAGTCCTGACTGGAGGCTATACTTGCTAAGGGAAAAACAAAGAAAAAGAAAGAAAAGAAGCCAAGGATATGATCTCGCATCATTGTTGATGCATCAGGATCAAGAACAATACAGATAGCTACCCCAGTGATAGACAAAGGAGAGTGGGTTAGCTACAACATCTCCACCATCAACTTGGGCACTACTACTAGAGAGTAGAAAACTGATAAATTCTAGGGATTAGTAGCCATGATAGTGGAACAGATGAATAAGGACCAATACTCTAAGGAAGAACTAAAAGCATAGGTAGCGGACCTCAGTGCATATATTCAATAGTCAACATCTTTGGAAGAAGAATCTCCAACCAAATCCTCTGCACCCCCACTTCTCTCTCAAGAAGAACTCTCCAAGATGGAGAAGATGAAGAATTGGACCAAGAATACTACAAATTGGTTTAGACGAGTACTCTATAACTGTGATATGGGCATAGGCCATACCATCCAAACAACTAATAAGTTTTGGGATATGCAGAATCAATTAGAGGGCATGAAGAAGATTTGTCATTGATTCATTGAGTTGTACAAGATTACCTATCCTAAGCCTTGTAAAGAGTGATCACTGGCTGGTGGAAACATGGAAGATGGGCTTGGATCATAGGAGGGACATCTTGGAGAGGGTGCTTCACAAAGTTGAGCTTGACCTCAAATGAGGAAAATAGCATAGAACAGACAGTGAGGATTACCTAAAGTTAATGATATATTATGATATGCCTACTGTCGAACTGGATCCCCAAAAGATCAAACCATACTTCCACAAGAAGATGGAGCATGGGGCAATAGATTCACTAATGTTGGACTTCATCGATTTCATTGCTAGAGCCTTTGTCCAGTGGGAACAAGTGATCAAGGCCACACCAAAGTGCACAAAGAATTGGGAGCTAATAATTGGCAGATCCAAGAAGCTAACCTTCCAGATTCTTCAATTTGATATCATGGAGTGGAATAAGCTCTAGGTGTTGATTGGAAAATTTATGGAGTATGTCACTCTTGAGAAGAATGAAGGGAAGCTAGTAATAGATGATGATTTCTTGATAGTATAAGCTAAAAAGGGAAGGCGGTCACTAGAAGACAAAACTGCTACAATGTCAGGGCACTGTAGGACGAAATAGGGAAAATGACAAAATTGTATTTTATATTAGTAAATTTTAGGGGTAGGTGAAACCCTAATGTAAAATGAATCTTAGCCACACAATAAGGGTAAATCTTGGCCATTCATCTCACTTTTGGAAAACTATAAATAGGGGGTCTCCTCTCATTTTCAAAAGAGAGTTGCGTTGTAAAGACATTCTGCAAAAAATTTAATAGAATTTTATTGCTTTTGGTAGATTTTTGTGTTTCTCACATGTTGCATGATTCTTCTCCTCATATTTGATAGGTTTAGATAGCTTTGGATTGTTGTTCTAAGTATTTTCAAGTAGCTTTAGTAATTTAGTTGATGTTGTCAATTCATTTTGAAGAATGTTATTTTGTTAATGCTTTCCATATGCTTTTTGTTGGTTATTGATGATAAACAACAGTGTAGAGCTAGTCTGAACATAAACTCATTACTGCACTTCAAATTTCATCTTTCATTCATGCTTTATGGTGAATGAACAGCTGAAAATCTATAGACCTTAGAAGATAGCACTAGTTTCATGAGACTGTATGTTATTTGGTTAAGTGGAACTCAATTATAGGAAGGCTATCCACTGTAGAATTCTCCATTATCACTATTCATTAGTAGTTGTAGGTCTAGGAACTCTTACATCCCTTTTCCCTTTTGACCTTTCTTTGAAATAGTAGTTTAGGCAAAGTTCCAGCATCATTGTAAAGCCAAATATGATGTTACACATGGATTTTAGACTGTTGTTTTGAACTTGCAACATTTATACATCACCCTTGAAATCTTAGAAACTCCATCTGAAGATCGAATCTCCCTCCAACTTAACAATTTTCCATGCCCCTTGTGATTACCAGTGAATCACATCAATCCATTGATTTTTTTTTTCAAGTCATGACCTAACACTTGAGAGACCTTGGGATATGTTTTTTGCAACTTGTTTGTAGTAAGTTGTCTTTCAAGAGAGGTAGTGCACTTGTGTGCTACCTATGTTGAGAAGTTTAAAAACACCCATCAACAATACCCCTCCTACTTAATATATCTTTTAGATGTGTTTTATAATATACCACATGATGCTATTTTCTAGCATTCTTCTAGTGATTATTGGTTCAGTCTATTTGGGGTTCCTAACCTACCAAAAATCACCATAATTAGATGATTGATACCACATGACTTGCCATGCACTTTATTAGCCTTTTCATTCCATGGCCATTGAGCCAAGTACACATTATCATTTTTTAAACAAGCAAAATTTCTCAAGTCTAATTATTTTATTTTGTTCCAATTAACCAAGATCCTATTTATACATAATTTTTATTTGGTATAGAATCAAATTATTGCATATTTCCCCCTATTTTGTAGACCCATGGATAACACATACCAAATGAGATAATTGCATGATGACACTTTATATGGAACCCCATTAATATCCTTTGATGTCTAAATAGTTACTTTAAATGTATCTTTATGCATTTTCATACTCTAAGGTGTATGAGAGTTTTATAATTCATATTTACCTTATATTGGGGAAAAAATATGGTGAAATTTTCACACCCATACCATTTTCTATTGATTTTTGTGGCATTTTGAGGAAATACTTTGATACATATATATATTGATTAATATCATAATACTATGCAAAGTTGAACTCATTCCCCTAGCCTTTGACCAATCATATGCATACATTCATCCCCACTTATCCACCACCTTGTCCTTATGTGTATATAATCCACTACATTGATATTATTCTAATATGTATTACACCTACCCATACACCTATTGAGGTATATTCATTATCCAAACAAATTTAACTATTCCCCACCTATGGTCATTTTCATGGCCACTAGGTCAAGCTTGTAGTTGTAGACATGACCTTTTCCTTTTTTTAAATTTAAAATTCAAATTTGATTTATTGGTTCTCTTCTTTTTTTCTCAAGGTTAACTAAGCACTTGTTTTATGAAATTTGATGTCATGTACTAGTATTTGAAGGAATTCATTCGTTAACATTCTAAAATAGCATTGGGAACCCATAATTCCTCTCATTTTATAACATTAAAGAAGTAATCAATAGAAACACATTTAAATTTGATGTACTAATAAGAGTAAAACATCTACATAAATCATTCTAAGGATTTCTTATTGTCTATAAATTTGACACTTTCTTGGAGTTCACCTAGGAGAACACATCTCTTTGGGACATAACAACAACCCTTTGTTGTCATTTTTAAATATTACCACCAATAGATATCAAAGAAGAGCAAAAGAAATGGAGACCAACTAAGAAAATAGAAGAGCATTGATAGAAATCTATGTATGATGAAATCTAAATTTAGAGGAAGAATCCATTGTCACAGACCTAACCTAGACTATTAGACTTGATCCTAGATAGAGTAGAGAACTAACTTATATTCTAACATATTTCATTGATAGAATGAACCTGTTTCTAAATATATAACTAGAATATAAAATTTAAATCAAATATTAACATTTTGTAATCATAAAATTAACTACCTCTATCTATTATATTTACTTTTCTAAATAACTATTTAAACAATATAATTTATTGATTCTAACTTATCTTTAATTATAAATCAATTATATACCTAATTAAATATATTTATTTTAATTAAATTAAATAATTTTAAAATATTATTTTTTCTTACATTAATATAAATTTTAAATTTTTTAATGAATAAAATAAGTTTCACGTCATATTAAATTTCTTCAATGTATTTTTTTAGTCATCTAATTATTAATGTGCTCTAACTGGAACTATCACTTCTCAAACCTTTGATATGAAATTCATCTATAATTAATTTTATAATGTTATCTTAAAAAAATCATTTGAAATATTTATTGAAGATTCTTTCTATAGTACCTATATCCTCATTTGTATAGTAATAGAATAAAAAAATAGATCCAAAATATTAGTGAAGAAGATGATATATTGAGAAGCTCCATTTTTCAAATTTTAACCCAAATTAAATAAAGGTTGATTTTTCTTTCTTTAACCTATCAAAATTGATCAATTTACACTAAAAATGTTATTTAGAAAATAAAAATATGTTTGATTAGTTTTTAGAATTATAAATTAGATTCTTTTGTATAAAAATAACAGATGTATAAAATATTAATATTTTTATTATTATATTAAATAGTTTATAATATAATAAATATAAATCTAACTTAATTTTTTTTTGTTATTGTTAAATTATGATAAACAAAAAATAATTCATACAAATTAACTTTGACTCAATTATATTTCAAAAAAAAGAATCTTAATAAATAATATAATTAAAAGTATAACTCCATTTTTACTAATTGATTTACACTTACACAATCCTTTAATTAAATTTTAATATTAAAAAATGCCTTACAACTCTACTTTATATTTTCCAACCTATATTCCATACCACCCATAATAACTTTATTTTTAAAATAATATTTATGTGAAAAATGATGTCCACGTCCAATCCAACATATGGAAAATGTTTTTAAAAATATCATCAATCTATTCACACATCATTATATCTTGAATTGTTTCCAAAATAATATAAAATGTGTATAGTTTAGTTGCACATACACCACCCATTAAAAATACGGAAAAGTGATGGTAGTCACTTCTTTATCATTACAATTCTTTACTCACATTGTTTTACTTAAACAAAGAAAATAACAAATCTTTGCCTAAGATATTTCACATAACATATTCTAGGGTTCGGAGATTTAGTGACTAGAAAGCAAGTGTTATAAATTTAAATTCCACTTGAATTGTATAGGATGTGTGATTTAGTAATTAAAAAAATTGGGTTCTATTAATTAGATCTTAGTTTATTAGTCAAGTTGAATCTTTTTCTATTGTTCTATGTTGTACGGTTTAGTAATTTAAAAATTCGATTATGATTAAGTGTTATTTAATTTCTTGATAAAATTGAAGGATTCACATATAATTCTTTAAGAATAATTATTCATGTAATTTTTTTTTATGAATAGGCAACTATCTATATTAATATAAAGATAAAGTTACATATTCACAAAAAATGTCCCTCATGGGGTCCACCTCGATATGGTCCAAAATTTAACCAAGGATTTTTTCTTGTTCCGCTTTGCGGAGGTCAATCATGTCCAAGCTATCCTAGCCCATGATCCTTGGTATGTCAGGTCTTCTTTGTTGGTTTTCTAGGCGTGGACTCAGAACTTCGATGTCTTAGATGACACCAAGTTGTGAGTCTCGGTCTGGATTGAGTTTCTTGGTTTACCTTTGCCTTGTGTGCCTTTTCTGAATCATATTGCATCCTCTCTAGGGAGGGTCATTTGCATTGAGCCAGATAGGTTTTTTCAGACCTGACCCCATAAATGGGTTTGTGTTGAAGTGGACCTTTCCAAAGATTTGAAAGACTCCATTGAAATTCACATTGGAGCTCTCCAGCATACCCAAAAGGTCACTTATTTTAATTTGCCCAGCACATCCTATAAGTGTTAGTCCACAGACCACAAGATCAAGGAATTCCCTTTGTAAGTGCCTCATACACCTCTACCATGAGAAATTGAAAAGTTTCACTAGGTGGATAATTTTGTCGCCAAACTTGATGGAAAATGGACCATGATTATGAACCGAAAAAATAAGTCCAGTGGTTCTGGGTCAGTTTCGCCCTTGAACCAATGAAGAATGTTTCAAAGCCTTCTGTGAAGTTGAAAGAAGCTTCAACTGGGGCTGATAATGTTCCATGCAGCCTAAGCCGAACACTACACCTCAGCCTATTGTCATTATGATAACACAACCAAATGTTTCTCCTCTCATGTCGGGAGCTCAAAGGCAGTCTCACAATCCCTTTCCGCTATTGGAAGAAGGTGAATATGTGTAAGAGAAATGGATATTTTCTTCTCCTTCTATTCAGATTGGGTCAGTTCCACCAGAGTTTTTGAAAAATCGCCTCTCTTCTCTGAATGGAGAGAAGTTAGACTCCGATGATATGGAGGAGTTTCACTTATGAATTTCCTCTCATGGAGCATTTGAGGTTTGATAGACCTCTCTAGAAAGTATTCTATTAGGGATACTTTGAAGAAATATTCTAGTATTGTGCTTTGTCTCCAAGAAGTTAAAACTTTTGGTTTTTTGCTCGCATTGGCTAGTCACTCTATTTGGCCAATCAGTCAAATGTTTTGTGCTAATCATGAATTTGGGTGTGGCAGAGTTGTCACCCTTTTGTCTCCATGGTGGCATGCTTGCATGGTCAACCATGGGTCTGACCCCACACATTGACTCGTCTGGATCCTTCTCAACATTGATCATCATTCCTTTAGAATTATTAATGTTTATGCTTCTAATAATGTTGTGGAGCGCTTTGTGCTTTGGCATTGGATTGTCGATTCATTGCTAGTTGCTACTTGGTTATTGTGTGGGGATTTCAATATGGTTGAGATGGTCTATGATAAAGATGGCACCTTTCCATTTAGATGGGCAGTTGTGGAAAGGGAGGCATGGTTTTACATGCGTAATACATTGGGACATTTTGGTCCCAATATTGGTCGTCGCCATTCTCATTCTCTCTAGCACACTTGGTGTAATTACAGGGCCAACTCTTACAAGATATTTAAATGCCTTGATCGTGCTATGATCTTGGCTCAATCTTTTTTCTCTTTTGACAACTCTTCTCTCCTAGTTAAACTGTTAGTGGATGTGACCTTGTCAGACCATTTCCCCATTTCTTTTCGCATTGAATGGGAGTCAAGACAACCTGGTACATGCAAAACTCAATTCTTTTTTAACATGTCTTTGCATTGTCATCAACCCACATTGGCCCACATTTGTAGAGTCTAGAATTTGGAGTACAGGCCAGCTCATCATATAGGTTGGATAACTTGGTGGAATGATGTTATCATTTGCATGGCTAGATTTCTGCACATTTATGGGCACCAACTAGCCATTTTTTGTTGGTGGTCTTATGAGGCTACCATAGCTGACCTATGCTCAAGTATCAAGGCTTTGGTAGATAACCCATTTTCTCCATCATTACAAGTCAAGGTGGCAGATTTAATGCTCAAAAAGAAAGTTGTAGACAATCATGTTGCTAGAAGCCTGGTTGCACTGGTTAAAAATTGGTGATCGTGCCTCCAAGGAGTTTTTTCTGGCCTTGCATGCTAGGAACTCATCTCCAGGCATTTAAAAAATTAAAGATGGAATTCTAGTGCTCTTTGAGCTTCCTAACATTCTCTAGGCCTTTGCTCGTCACTATGAGCAAGTTTTCACTACTCAAGAGTTTACGCTTGTGCGACAACAAGCCCTCTAGGATTTCCTTGTTGTTGTGCCAAATAGGCTATCTTTAGCCTAAAGAGCTTTATTTCTTCAATTGTTGACAATTGAAGACCTTAAGGAAGTTGTTCATTCCATGGTTGATGACAAAGCCCCAGGGATTTATGGCTTCCCTTATGAATTTTACAAGGCCCTCATGGACTGTGTTGGGTATGACTTGTACAAAGTTTATTTTGAAGCCTTTCATTCTAAATCTCTAGGTAATTTAATAAGAAAAGGAAATATTAAATTCATACCTAAATCTGGAGATCCTGGAGGCCTATCACGCTCCTTAATATTTCATACAAGATCATCACCAAAGCTTTGGCTCTGAAGATTCACCATCTTCTACCTCAGATTGTGCACCTAAAGCAGATTGGGTTTATCCAATCTAGGTTTATTCTGAATAACATTACTGTTGTGTGGGAAGGTATGGAGTGGGCCAAGTGCTCAGACTAGAAAGCTATTTTTCTTAAAATATACTTCGCTAAAGCTTATGACTGTATTGAATGGAATTTTGTTCCTGCTATGTTGCAAGCCTTGGGGTTTGGGCCCAATTTCATTCAGGCTTTCCAAATGCTCTTCATGAACACCTCTACTTATATCACCATTAATGGCTTTCAATCTCTTTCCTTTGGGATTTTCCGCTCCATTTGACAAGGATGTCTGCTTGCTCCTTCTCTTTATGTGTTTGCTGCCAAATGTTTTGGCTACCTCTTGGCCAACATGGTTTCTCAACAGTGTGTCAAGGACATTTTGTTGCCTAAATCTCAGGTTCAACTAGTTAATGGCCATTTTTTTGATGATTCTTTCCTCACTCTTCTAGAGGAAGAAAATATCAAGGCGACCTTGGAATGCCTTAACACTTTTTTCCTTGCATCTGGTTCCACCATTCACTGGCATAAAAATTTATGCTATAGATAGTCTATATTTCCCACTCCTCCCTAGCTTATGTAGTATGGTTGGAAGTGAATTGGGCCAGGGGAAATCTTTTAGTTCTTGGGCATTCCCTTTGCTTTCCAGGCCTCTCTGGCTGAGCTGTGGCAAGCTGTGGCAAGCTGTTCTTTCTAGAATAGAACAAAAACTCGCATACTAGATTACAAACTCGCATATTGGATTACCAAACCCCTTTCTCTAGTAGGGAAATTCTAGGTGTGCTCCAAAATTCTTGTATCCACCCATGTTTATTAGTCTTCTTTTTGGGCCCCTTCCAAAGTTGCCTATGACAAACTTGAAAAATTGCTTCAGGACTTCCTTTGGGCCTCTACGCATTCCCATAGAGGGTTTCACCATGTTTCCTAGGAATTTTTTTGCCTTCCTAGAGACTCTGGAGGACTTGGGATGCTCTCCACTCAATGACAAGGGACTACCTTGTGTGTAAAATGGATAATTTGTGCCCTCACTAGAGATGAAGCCTGGAAAATTCTTCTCAAGCATTGCATTCAATTAGGATTTCTTGTTCATAGACCCACTTGGAAGGGGATTGGATTTCAAACCCTTTTGGTCATGAAGTAATTAGTTCAAATTATGGGAACTTTTGTGGCCAAGAGCATTTGGAGAGCCTAGGAGGTAGTTAAGCCCTAGCTCCGTCGAGTTGGCTCTAGTTTATGTGATGAGCTTTCACTCAATCAACAAAATGTTTGGTTGTCACCTATTCTTGCTAACAATGGTCAGCCTCTAGCTAAGTTTCCTTGGATTAAGGTGCTCAGATTCCACAAGAAAGGTATTCAAACTTTACAACAAGTGTTTCACATACCCATAATATGCATCATGACGTGAGAATATTTTTGTGCCCTTTACAGGCTTCAAAACTAGGATCATGGTACTTATGATGGTCTGGTAAATGCTATTCCTGCAGAAATTCTTCATAAGGTGGGAATTTGTGGGCCCAAGCCCTAGTGGAAGGACTGGAAGTGGTACCAAGACACCCCTTTCAAAAACTACAAGCCTAGGGTTGGTTGTAGGTAGATTTCACCACACTTTCCTATGATTGAAAGTCTGAACCAGAGGTTGCTTCTTTAGTCTCCCACTCATCTCTGGCAAAAAATATTCTCTGCCACTTGGTCTGCAATTGTTGAGCTAAAAATTTCCCACTTTGCTTGGTGTATTCTTTTCCAAGGCTTTCCTATGGGTTCAAGACCCTCAGTGCCCTTTATGTGGGAAAGCGAGGTCTTTTAAGCATCTCTTCTGGTTCTGTACTAGATCTCAACAGTTTTGGATGTGGATTCATGACTTCTTTCAGCACTTTAGACCCGAGCCCTTTTCCTAGCATATGATTCTGATGGGAGACTCGCCCAGAGTTCCTGCTAAGTATACCAATCTTTGGCACAATTTCAGGGTGGAATCCTCTTCAATATTTGGAAAGAAAATTTTTTTTGCATATTTACTAAAACACAAATGGATAAAAATGTTTCTTTGTACTATAAAGCTATTATCTGTTCTAATGTGCTCTTACAGATTCAAGTTTAGGTGAACAAAGTTGCACTTGAGGTGGCTCACCTATAGGTGCTTTTGGACCATTGGGGCAATGCCCTATGTATTGTTGCTCTGGTGCTTGCTTTTCCCACCTCCTCTCGCGGTCTGTCACCCTCGCAGGGTTAGCAATGGAGTGGCTCTACTCACCCCTGCTCTCAGCCTCCTCTTCAGCATGGTTCCCACCCTCCTCAGTGGAACCACTCTCCTCCTCTATGGGATGGCCAGGGGTGGCCCCCTGGAGGAGTTGCAAGGAGTAGCGGTGGTGGTTTTGGGTGGCCCTTTGATGACACTCCTACTGTTGGCTCTAGTTGGCTAGATTTTGGAAAAAAAATTCCACGTCTAGTGCTTGCAATCTCACCCCTGCACGAGGATAAAGATAAAGAGAAGGAAAAAGATGTTGATGATGGTTGGGGTCCTCCTCCTGACGTCACTCCAAACCCTATTGATGTATGGGAGAAGCACATGGATGAAAGAAACCCTCCTATAATTGTTGGCACTGCTCTGGCTACGTGATGGCCTTTTATTTTATAATTGTTATGATTATGGACTTCTGGGCTAGGCCCATGTGACTCTAGTTTTTTGGTTTTCTGGGCTTTTCCCATATGACTCTCGGGGTGTTCCTTCTTACCATACATATTTCATCTTATATTTTAATTTTATATTGATCCACTTCACTAAGTATAATGGTAAAAAATTGCATATCATTCTCTTTTCTCTTTATTTTGTTCTTATTTTGATTCGAGTATTCTAAATAAAACAACAAGTCTACAAGTGGTATATTCTTGTCTGAATTCAACTAATGACATCATTTCCTTTATAACTCATCTTTGGAGATTGAACATAATCTTTATATCCATTTTTCATCTCCTTGGATTGGAATTGTAAGTGCAAAGATGACCCAACTCACTTCAACACTCAGATTTATACCTTGAACTTTTAAAATTTAAAATTTAAATTTATAAATCATCAAATATTTCATTAGCTATCGTGAGCTAACCTAGCACATGTTTGAGGTATTTTGGGTGTTATGGTGTTGTATTTAAATAAATTCATTCACTTATTTGAAATCACATGGGGAGTTCATCTAAGAATTGTGCAAGGACTTATCATTGAGAATTTATGAGAGCACCATAGTATATTATGAGATTACTACATCAACACATCTATCCTAGGTCCATCAAGTTCTTTTTTTATATCTTTGAGAATTTTTCTTAGAGCTACAATGTTGTTCCAACTAGGGTTTTGACTAAGGATAATGCAACCCTCATAATTCAATAGATTCTCAAAGGTGTTCCCAAAAATAATCAATCCTTACACATTAAAATATTAGAAGACCAATTTAAGTGAATTATAATATATCACATTCTATTAGTTGAGATTTAAAAGTTACATTTCAAGCATATGTATTAGTTTAAATATTTATTCGCACAAGTATGCAAAATTTGAGATCTTCATATGAGAAAGCCCTAAAACTCTAAGACCTTGGGAAAAGTATTTATAGCATTTTTCACAACATATTCCATCATGAGATTTTAAACTAAGTACCACATTTAATTTACTTTAATTTTTGTATTAATTTTAATATCTAATATTTCTAGTCCAAATCCATAATATCTAGCTATTTTTTATAATATTTTATTTATTTAATTAAACCATAGATATTTTATGTAAGGTGTGATTTTATCCTTACATTTTGATAAACCTAACATTATTAGTGTAGTGTTGAAAAATGTACACTTTTATATTTTCACACTATTTTTGGGTCCCTTAATTTAATTGGACTTAATTAAGCCTCTAATTGGACCAATTATGCATTTAAAAGTCTAATTATATTGTTTTTTGAAAGGGAAACTTGTATTAAACAATTGCAAACATGAATTAAATTGCCTGGGAAATTGAGTGTCCTAGATTTAGGTCCTAGGACCCATTCCCCTTTGGGTCCTCCTTAAGTTGAGGATATCAATTTTTAATATGTTTTTGGCACCATTTGATGTTTAAATGTTAGGAAATTAGAAAATCATCTATTAATACAAGGTGTTTTTATCAATTCAATATCTAGAACTTTTTTATGCAAGCATTCAAGAGAAAAAATATTGTCAAAAGTGTTCAAGAGCAGATTTATCAGTCTTCTACATCAACATTCAAGATCTCAAGCATCATGTCAAAGTTATTTGCATCTATGCATGTTTTTAGAGCTAACATTGTGAAGTAGGTTTCAAGCATTCAAGCATCAAGATCAACATCCAATCAAGCCATTTCATGCAAGATCAAGACCTTGGAGAGTTGTGTTAGACTTTAATCCTCAAAGGATATCCATTCAAGGGTTTGGTGAGTTGCAACATTGCATTGTTCATTCATCATTCCTTCCATTCATGTTTCATTTCATTTTATTTCAAGGCTTAATTACCAAAATGGGGTTTGACCAAGGCAAACCCCCATTCACAAAAAAAAAAAAAATTCCCTCTCTTTGACTGTGTATATTTGTAGGTGAAGAAGGATTGAAGATTAATCAAAAGTGCAATTTTACAAAGTTTTTAAAGTTGTCAAGCCACAAAAACTCACTTGCATAATTTATTTTTTAATTTCTGACTATGAGAGTTGGAGGAATCACGAGTACAGACTCAAAAGTAGAGGATTGTTAAAATAGGTCTTTGATCCTTGTAGCAAGACCCATTCGTCCTAGGGTGAATTTGTCCCAAGAGGACACTCAACAGAAGCCTTTGGTGATAGGTGCACAGTGTCTTACCCTTCTCAGATCTACTAGAGGTTTGTTGTTTCTGATTGTTTTATGCTTTAAATTGATGATTAAAGTTTCACATTGGATAATTGAGTTCATTTACTATTTTTAGTTTTTCTCCCCAAAGTGTTGTTCAGGAAGATTTTACCTCATCTTATCATAAGGAAAACAACAAGATCTCCATTAAGGTTGACTCACCTAAGGGTTGAAAGTCAATCTTACCTTTGGGGATCTCTTTTTTCTAATGAAACTAATAGAAAGATAGGTGCATCATATATCCAATCACCCCATTTTGATAAAGCCCCTATTTTTTAATGTTTCATTTTGGTGAACTTGACATTCTTGCACTATAAACTTTCTGATTTGAAGTTCATTAAAACCCTAGATTTAGGATTTGCATTAGTTTTCATTTCATCTAGGGTTTTCAAAATTGCATTAATTTTCATTTCATTTAGGGTTTTAAATTTGTATTTTTGATGAGGGCGCAACCCAAGACACAAAAAATAACCCAAAAAAGAGAGAATAATTTTATTATTCATAAAATGGAACTTCTTACATGCAGAGGATCTCAAATCCCCAAGTTCTACAACACATGCAAGCTACAGAAAGCTACAGAATAACCCTTTCGCAATATGTGAGCTTGTCCCCAAAAAGTTACCTAAAAATTAGAAAACCCGCCCATAAATAGAGCTCCACATTAGTTTGGAACCAAAACAACATTCAAATTGAGTTTAGGCAGTTTGGCGCTGAAAATTTACAACATGAAGTTTAAATTTCAAAAGAGCATTTGCAATGGTATCTTCTAGAAAGTGCGCCAACTTCTTGGGGCCATAACTTTTGATATGGGACTTTGATTCACGAACCGTTTGAATTGTTGGAAAGGTCTCGAAGTCAAGAACATGCTCAAAATTTTCTACACCAATTTCGGAAAGTTTCGGGGCCATTCCGGAAGCTCTAAGTGCCTCAAATCCAACTAGAAAGATTTTCAGGTGTAAATATGGGAAAATAAAACTGCAATATCTTTCAACCTAGGAATAGATAATAAAAACCATAAATTGTGAATTTAATTATGACGAAAAGGGTATCCAAAAATGTAAAAACATCTAAAAAATGATAAACTTGAAATTTAACTATTTTTGGGTGATGCAAGATTGCCCTTACACCACTGGATGCTTTTGCATTAGACACCTAGAGTAATTTGAGAAGTGACCCCGTCACGTCTCAGATGGTTGAGGAAAATGCAATTGATGAACTACTACCTTAGATAGCCAGGATGAATCTTCCATAGGCCTTCCTCTCCATGTCACCAGATATTCTTCATACTGCCTGTTTCTAGTACTCCTTCCCACATGACTATCCAAGATTTCCTCAATCTCCTCCTTTTCTGAACTAGGTGCTGGAATCCCACACTGTTCCATCATTGGTACTTCCTCTGCACCACCTTCATGATACTCTGTCAAATATGAAATGTTGAACACAGGGGAAATGTTGAATCCATCCGACAACTCTAACTCATATGTGTTCCCTGAATCATGCTTCTTTAAAATTTTACAGGGACCGAACTTCTTCATCTTCAATTTGTTATATGTTCCCACTGGAAACCTTTCTTTCCTCAAGTGGACCATCACTTCATCACCAATCTGAAACTCCTTATACCTCCGCTTCTAATCTGCCTTAGCCTTATACTGCATATTCATCTTGTTAATATGTTCTCTTACCTTCTCATGTATATCCTTGATGTGTTCTGCAAAATCTTCAACTCCAGCACTTATTTTCTTCTCTTGGTCCATCTTCCTCAATTTTGGAACTGTTCTAGGGCTACCTCCATACACAATCTAGAATGGTGATCTACCAGTGCTTCTGTTGACAGAATTGTTGTAAGAGAATTCTGCCTGGGGTAAGATCAAGTCCCATCCCTTGGGTTTATCTCCTACTAAACATCTCAGTAGGTTACCCAGACTCCTATTAACAACCTCTGTCTGCCCATCTATTTTTGGATGGTGTGAAGAACTGAACTTCAACTTTGTTTTCAGCTTCTTCCACAAGGTCCTCCAAAAGTACCTCACAAAATTGGTGTCACAATCTGAAACAATACTCTTTGGTAGACCATGTAGCTGCACCACCTCTTTGAAGAACAAGTCAACAATGTGGACTGCATCATGGGTCTTCTGACATGGAATGAAATGTGCCATCTTTGAAAACCTATCAACCACCACAAAGACTGAATCATTCCCTCATTGTGTCCTTGGATAACCAAGAACAAAGTCCATACTTATATCCTCCCATGGCCTCTCGGGTACAGGTAAGGGCTGATATAAGCCTGTATTTTGGCTCACTCCTTTAGCCATCTGACATACTCTGTAGCTTTGTACAAACTTCTTTACATCCTGTGACAACTGAGGCCAATAATAATGTTCACTGATAATGGCAATGGTCTTATTCCAACCAAAATGTCTTGCCAGTCCTCCACTATGCTTCTCCTTTATCAGGTTCTCCCTCATAGAACTCCTCAGAATACACAATTGACTTCTCTTAAATAACATGCCATCCTAGATTATGAAATCTAGCCACCTTGTCCTGTCCACTGTAATATGTTCCTTGCAAGCTTTCCAAGCCTCTGCAAAATCAGGATCTTCTGCATACAGTGTCTTGAGTTCATTGAACCCAACCACTTCAATCTACATCTTTATCATCAATGTATGCCTCCTACTTAAGGCATCTGCAACCCTATTTGACTTCCCACTCCTATGTTTCAAAACAAAGGTATAACTCTACAAAAACTCTACCCATTTCATATGCCTCTGATTTAATTTTCCCTGACTATTTAGGTGCTGCAGGCCTGATGATCAGTATATAGAACAAATTCCTTCGGCAACAAATAATGTCTCCATTTCTTTAATGCTTGAACTATTGCATAAAATTCCTGATCATATACAGAATACTTTCTCTTAGCATCATTTAACTTTTCAATGAAATAGGCGATGGGCTTACCTTCTTGGCTCAACACTACTCCAATGGCACAACCACAAGCATCACAATCCACCTGAAACACCTTGTTGAAATCTGGGAGAGCTAGAACAGGTTGCTCTGTCACCTTCTGCTTCAACAGTTCAAAACTTTTTGCTGCTCTAGTGCTCCACTTGAATTCTTTTCTATTCCCTCTCATTGTTTCAATTAGGGGTCCACAAATACTACTAAAGTTTCTAATGAACTTTCTATAAAAACTAGCCAAACCATGGAAAGATCTCACCTCGGTAGTAGTTCTTGGGGTAGGCCATTCTAGAATAGCCTTCACCTTCTCTGGGTCCATCTTGAGACCTTCTGCTGAGAAAACAAACCCCAAGTACACTAACTCCCTCTTCACAAAATTGCACTTCTTCAAATTAATCAACAATTTCTCTTCTCTTAACTTCTCAAAGGCTCTCCAAATATGCATCAGATGCTCATCCAATGTCTTACTGAAAATAAAAATATCATCTAAATACACAATAACAAAACTTCCCAGAAATTCTTTTAGTACCTCATTCATAAGCCGCATGAATGTGCTCGGTGCATTGGTTAGCCCAAAAGGCATGACTAACCACTCATACAAGCCCTCTTTGGTCTTGAAGGCAGTCTTCCATTCATCTCCCTCTCGAATCTGGATCTGGTGATATCCACTCTTCAGATCAATCTTTGTGAAGTGAGCTCCACCAAACGCCCATCAGTCATCCATCTCATGTGGGAAATATGTAATTTGATTGTTATCTTGTTTATGGTTAAGGAATATGTGTACATCCTCCACTCCCCATTCTTCTTTGGTGCGAGTACTGCAAGTACTGCACATGGAATCAAACTCTCCCGTATCAAACCCTTTCTCAACAACTCTTGAACTTGTCTGTTCAACTCCTCATTTTCTGCTGGAGTCATTCTATGAGCTGCCTTATTTGGCAAACTGGCTCTAGGAATCAAGTCAATCTAATGACTAATCTTCCTTATTGGCTAGAACTCGTGTACATTATCAAACACATCCTAAACTCATCTAACATCCTTAAACTCTTCTGTAAGTCCCTCATCATCCTCATTACTCACTCTAGAATCAATGCATAACACACACGCCACAAGCTTCATACCTTCTAAAATTTTCTTCCATCTACATAACAAATTCTAGCACTACCGCGATACCTTTTCTTCGATCTCCTTCAGAGGTTTCAACTTGTGACGAACCCCATCCTCTATCAAGGAATGAGTGTTTGCATGGCTACCATGTATAGCTCGCCTATCGAACTACCACAGCCTCCCCAACAACATGTGACATGCATCCATGGGGATAATATCACATAGTACCTCATCATGGTAGTTCCCGATCTTGAACTTTACTAGGCACTGCTCATTGACCAAAAATTCCCAGGCCCTTTCTGCAACCAAGCAATCCCGATATAGATGTGTTCCTTTCCTCTTCACCAACTTGTGACCATCTCTTCTGACACCATATTATCGATGCTCCCACCGTCAATAATGACATCACAACATTTTCCTTCACACTTGCACCTTGTGCGAAACAGATTCTTCCTCTGTTCTAGTTCCTTTTCCTTAATCACCAGGGCTATTCTAATCACTAGGGTTTCTCCTTTCAAAGATCATCCTCACTGTTCGGGATACCTCATTTGCATGTGCAACCCTTCCATGACCTTCTGGCCTTTTGTCTACCCTTCCTTGGTGTTATAGACATTCATAGGCTCGATTCCCTTCTTCACCACACTAGAAACACATTCCTCTGAAACCACCTCTTCTAGATCCTTGTACATATCTCCCTCGTCCTCTACCTCTTTGATCACCACTGTTTTGATCACAAGGGTGGTAGAAGTCATTCTTTTGGCTTTGGCTAGTGCCCACATCTTCACTTTTCTTTTCATAATCATTTCAGCTTCCTAAAGGTCTTCCACTGCCCCTTCCTCGCTTTGACCTCCTCGGCCCTTTTGTTTACATCAAATCTTTTGTTTCTTCCACCTTTTTAGAGAAAACTGATACACATCCTCAATGGTTGTCATTCCGACCAGGCTTAACCCACTACCGCTTATCGTGAACTCATTAAGATATCGCTACCTTCTCCTTATTGACCTCTGTGTGACCCGTTCTGATGATTATCTTGTGAAAATCTTCAGTATATTCTTTCTCATAGATCTGCTTCTTGCTTCAACCCTTGCAATTTCTTCAACAGATCTAACTCGTAGTCCACTGGTATGAACTGCTTCTTCAGTTTCTCTACCATGCAATCCCATTTGGTGATCTTGACTTTTCCTCTTTGATTTCTTTCCAACTGGACCTCTTTCCACCAAATACTGGCATGGCCCTTCAGCTTCATTTTTGCAAACTTACCCAATCTGGGTCCTCTATTTCCTCATATTCAAAATATTCTTCTAGCTCATTGATCCAATCGATCAACTCTTTCGGGTTCAGACTTCCGGAATAACTGGGGACTTCTGCTCTGGGCCTTTTCCTAATCTTTGAAATGGCCCTTATTAGCCGCATTTGGTCTTGATCAATTGCTTCTTCTTCCTCTCCTTCATCCTCACTTTCCTCCCTCAGGTTTAACCTTCTTCTCAACTGCTCTTGTAACACATCAACCTGTCTCTGGAGGGCTGCCAGTGCATCTCTTCCACTAGCATCTCTGCCACCTCGACCACCTCTGGCACCTCCACACCTACCAAACATCACTCTTGGAGGCATCTTTCTTGACCTTGACCCACAACCATAGTCCTGGTGTGAACTACCTCACAATCAGTGATCTGTCCACACGCTCAAGAAAAAACCCGCTCTAATACCACTTGATGAGGGCGCAACCCGAGACACAGAAAATAAGCCAAAAATAAGAGAATATTTTTATTATTCAGAAAATGGAGCTTCTTACATGCAGAGGATCTCAAATCCCCAAGTTCTACAACACATGCAAGCTACAGAAAGCTATAGAATAACCCTTTCGCAATATGCGAGCTTGTCCCCAAAAAGTTACCCAAAAATTAGAAAACCCGCCCATAAATATAGCTCCACATTAGTTTGGAGCCAAAACAACATTCAAATTGAGTTTAGGTGGTTTGGCATCAAAAATTTACAACATGAAGTTCAAATCTCAAAAGAGCATTTGCAATGGTATCTTCTAGAAAGTGCGCCAACTTCCCGGGGCCATAACTTTTGATCCGGGACTCCGATTCGTGAACCATTTGAACCGTTGGAAAGGTCTCGAAGTCAAGAGTGCGCCAAAAAATTTCTACACTAATTTCAACAAGTTTCAAGGCCATTCTGGAAGATCTAAGTGCCTCAAATACAACTCGAAAGATTTTCAGGTGTAAATCTGGGAAACTAAAACTGCAATATCTTTCAACCTAGGAATAGAAAATAAAAACTGTAAATTGGGAATTTCATTATGATGAAAAGGGTATCCAAAAATGTAAAAACATCATAAAAATGATAAAATTGAAATTTAACTATTTTTGGGTGATGCAAGATTTCCCTTACACCACTGGATGCTCCTGCATCAATTTTACATTGTTTAAAATGTGAAAAATAAAAAATTACATGCATATTATATTGATTTTTGCATAGTACTTGCATATTAGTTTACTTTCAATCATTTACATAAAAAAATTTGGTCAAAATTACATTTCAAAAAGTGTCACTTTGTTCATCATTTGTTAGTAATTTTATTTGCATTAGGACACCTAAATATGGAAAAAAAATCACAAAAACCACAGTTTGCAACTTGGAACAAAGAACACAAACAATAACTCAAAATTTTTATTTTTCATTTTTTAAAACCATGTACAAGTACCCATTCACCCTTGGGAAAATGAGTCCTTGAGGGCACATCAGAACCAACTTTTTTGAACATTTTTGTGGGTTTTTGCACTTCCCAGATCTATTGGTAAACCACTATTTCAATTTGTCAATTTTCAGGAATTTTTAATTTATACATTAGGTCTAATCATCCATTTAGTTTAGACATTGCAAATTGAAAAAAAATGTTGCATTTCAGATCTATAGAACAATTATTACATCATGTTTTCTTTACAAAAGTCTCTTATTATCATACTTCATGTTCTATTTTCAGTTTTTGGTGAATAATCTAAGAAATTGTTGTTACAAGAATATGAATATGAAGTCCTTTCCCCTCTTTTCATGTTTTACATTGATCCCTCTCCCATGTGTGAAACTAACTTAGTGAAAGAGATTATAATCTTGAACAATCATGAAAATCAACTTTTTTCTTCTCCCAATATCTCTCCTATTTTTGAAGATATTTTGGTGTTAGAGGAACCCATCATTGAGAGCCATGATAATCCTTTTTTTTTATATTCTCCTACACAATATTTGAGGACCACTCCAGCACCAACCACAACCTACAAGATGCATCTTAACTTTTGCAAGACAACTCACTAGTCACAATATTTCACAACAATTGAGTTATAATACTGTTGCTCACACAAACAACACAAGGAACAATAGGAAACCACTAACCATATCTAATTCATTACCACTTCCTCAACCTATCTTGCCTAGTGATCCTCATTTTCCTTTGTATAGTGGAAAGGAATATGATCTTTTGGAACAACTTAGAAATACTCATGCTATGATATCCTTGTGGACTTGATTCAAGCATCAATTAATTATCATAGTATGCTTCAAAATTCCTTACAATGAGTTGTTATTCCTCTTAATGTGCAACCAAATGATGTATAATCCCTAATTCATGGTATGAACTCAGTCAACTTAGACATTACCTTTCATCAAGATGAGTTACCTCTATTAGAAGTGAAAAAATAAAATGATGCTTTGATGATAGTAGCTAGTATTAACAATAATGGTATCGAATGTGGCATTAAGTGTACTCTCATTGATAATGGTTCATTACTCAATATTTGCAGTGTAAAATTTTTAGATAATATTGGAGTAGACAAGAGTCAAATTCAACCTAATTCTTTATTTATCCATAGATTTTACAATGTGGGGAAACAATCGCTTGGTTTGATAACATTACTTGTTAAAGTTGGTAGGGTTACATTGCAAACTCCTATCCATGTCATGCCCAATGATATTTCATATAATATTCTCTTAGGTAGGCCTTGGATTCATATAATGAATGTGGTGCTTTCAATGTTACATCATCTAGTGAAGCACATTTACAATAACAAGGTTTACACAATCAAGGTTGACCCTCAACCAAAAAAAAATTTACACACTAAGAAAGACAAGAAAATTCCTTTGTAAACATTGATACCAACTTCAAAAGTACAACTTGTGCAAGAGGAACAAAAAGAGTACAATATTGAAAAGTCACAAAAATATTGGATGATGATTGGGGTTCATTGGATTTCTCACCTACATTCATGGGAGAATACGAGATTACACACAAAACAAGAAAATAGAAAGAAACTAACATAATATCAACACAAGATGAGTTATTACAAGCATGTGAGTCTACAAATTTTAGCAAAGAGGAAAATAACAATTACACAACCACATATGAAGAGTGTGATAATGAGAAACCACCAAATCCAAAAGAAATGGAAAAAAATTATGGAAGAGGTTATGAGCTTTTGATACAACTTGGATATAATGGAAAAGGATGTGGTACTAGAGAACAAGGTATCCATGTCCCTATATAGCCTAACACACAAGAAACAACTAGCGTCTTGGTTATTTTCCTTCAAAATAAACAAAAGAATCAAAGAAACCTTCACTTAATATCAATGTCATCACACAAAACACTCCTCAGAAATCTTCAAACACATGTCTTAGTAATGATTTGGGTTCATTAGATTTTACACCCCCTTCTACAAGAGAGTATAAAATATCACAATCTAAAGAGTCTTATGTATGTATGACACCTTGCACTAAGCAAGAATATATTTTCCATAGAAGAAAAGAACATCTTCTACTATTGATCAAGAGGATACCTTTTCGAGGCTTCTCCAAGATCGCTTGATATCTCTCTCTCCAAGAACACGAAATAAATTTTATAGAAAAATATCATTTTGTGCATATCATCCAGTTCATGGTTATTTAACTAATGAATGTAAGGCTTTGGGTAATAAAACTCATTTTAAGGATTGTGGTGCTCTTCCATGTGTTGATGCACCTATTTATTATAATTGATATTGAGCTTCATCCTATCATGTTGCTCATCACTATGTGGCATTGGTAGTTTTATGTTTCTTGCTCATTTCCATTCATGGTGGTACAATATTAGGTGCAACCATATTTCTCTTGGTAGTAACATGATATTTATTGGTGGTTGTCTTTGTCTCTATAATTGAGGGGAAAGGATAACTAGTTTTTGGAGGTGTGCACTCTTTTCAAGGATCCCCTCTTCCTCTCTTTCTACTTAAAATACCAACATATAAATTATGTTGACATTTTAAGTGGGGCACATATTGTCCTTCATTCATTGTTTGCATGTACCCTGCCTAGTGATGATAACATACATCTCCTAGGAAGTGTGAACTTTTTATTCAAGTGTGGTCTTCTCAATTCATGTGATTTGTCTTTTTATTGCACTTCACCATATGGAACCTTTAGGTCCACCCCTGATGCAAATCAAGATGTAGAAACTTACAACAGACTCAAAATTGATCAGATTTCAGCAAATCATCAACTCTTGAACTCATAATCACCCAAACTACCCTTAAGACACCATAGAGGCCACTAGCCTTCAAAGAGTAACAAATGGAGACATATTTTAGAGAAGGCCATCCTATGGCCAATAAAACATCAACTTAGCATCCTCACAAACTTAGACACAATATTCCAATCAATTCTCACAAGGTTTATGAAGCCCAACCCTAAGTTTCAATACACTACCCTACTCAAAAGGCTACAAGATTAGCCCTCTTTCCTAAACAAAGTACCTTTCAAACTTCTTATTTTGAACAAAACTCACTTGATAGAGTTGAATTGTCTATCGAAACCTCGAATTTCATGATCAAACCACAACCACAAGTCCACCAGACCATCGTTCCCATAAACCCTCCATTTACATGTAAAACACTAGGGTTTTTTTGTTTCTCCATAACAACAACTTGCAAAACTCTAATATTGTTCCCAACACATCTATTTAGGTCTATACATACATATTAAACCTTTGCAAGACTAGTCCCATCAACATTTGATCAAAACACCATGAAAATTACCATTGAAGACTCTAGATTTGCACCCCAAGAACAAACAACTTCCTTCTTTCACATTCTAATGTACCTAAACATCCTACCCTACCTTATTATGCCATTCCATCGAAACACATTGGGTAAAAGTAGATGGAATGGAGAATTACATGATTAGGAACTCAAAATAGGGCCTTCATTGTTCTATCCCAGGCAAATTAGAAACCCATAGTATCTCTCCCCAAATTGATTTTTAGCCCCTCAAAATGGATTCAAAAGGAGGCTACTTCCATTCCTTATAGAACACAAAGCAACTTGGAACAATTATTACATATACGATCTATACAGTATAAGAGAAACACAAGAAACTCAAAAATAACACAAGAAAATAGAGAATTATCAAATGAAAATGTTGTTTTATTGCTTGGAATCTTCAATACCATACTCCACAAAACTTGTTCAAGCCTTCTCAAGCCTTTAAATACATTTTGAATCAAACACAATGACTAACTTCCCTCAACTGCCCCCTAACAACTTTTGAAATTCTGACCTTACATATTTCCTAAATCTGTATTTTGATAACAACATTTTCTTGATTGTATTTTGTATAACTTTGACATATCACCCCAAATATCTCCAAATCTATCTAATTACATAAAGAATGGTATTTTAGACCTTATTTATCATAGAAACACACAAACACCTTAATACTAAACTAATGACCACCATAAAAGACCCCACTTGGATAATAGGGTGTAGGTGCTCCTACACCATACACCCCCATAAGAAAAGACTCATGCCTCATGAATGGAGGATAATACCAACTCCACCATCCTTCATTCAAGCTTCTCTGGTTCATGAACACTTGTCACTATTGCATGCTCTATGCTCTTGCAAACTGCCCTACACCTTGGTCTGTGTTTACATTTGAAAGTGATTGTGCTCTTGTATTTAGACCTAATGTCTGGCATATTTCTTTATTTTGATCTAAACCTACTTGTCTTCCTTTACTTGTACCTACAAGAAAAAAATTGTTAGCAATAACGTTACCAAGAACTATCTTCAACTTCATCTCACCCACATGCTTGTGACTATCCTCAACATTTTTCCCAATCTGTCCTTTCTCCTCTGCCACCAATTTCATTGTCTTGTCATCTCTTTGTCCCCACACTGTCTACATTACTGTCAGCCTTATTTGTCATTGTACCTACAAATTTGATTAGCTTTGCATTCTTTCTCTCACCTATAGGGTACACAATGGTCCCCACCTTGATATTAGCCTTCCAATCCACTATCCTTTCACTCTTCAACCCTGTACTTACCTTCACACCTGTTGTCAGGGTAATTTCTGACTTTGTATTGTCAATAACTTCCAACCTTGTGTCTTCTTTAAGCTTTACAAACTCTCTCCTCCCACACATTATTATTTTTTCTTTACCCTTAACATCCTCTACAAGTGGAGTTAAGACAAAAGAACAACCATCCTTCACTATTGTATAAGTATTTTCTCTACCATCATACAAGGCTCTCTGGTCATATTGCCAAGGTCTACCTAGGAGCAGATGACAACAGTCCATAGGTAGGATATCACAAACAACACTATCATTGGGTATGTGCAGGATCATGATGGGCCAAAAAGTGGTGATATGATGGGTATGTGTAGGGTATGTGGCTGGCGACTTTTTTTTAACCCAAAATTGATGAAACGAAAAGGGTTTTTAAAGGATATTCTCATATTTTCACCAATATAAATTATGCTTTACTTTGAATTTAATAAATAATTATTATTCATTTTCTATTTGAATTACGACTAAAGTCTTGATTGATAGGCTGATTGAAAAACTTCTATAGCTTTCAAACGATATCACCTTTTTCGAATATGAAACATGCATCACATTCTATGCTTTGCATACTATAGGATTATAAATAAATAAATTAAATTTCATGAAGTTTTGACCAAGTTAAGGTGGTCAAAAATATGAGTTTTTTATATTTTTTAAAAGTTGTAATAAAAAATTCATAATTAATTATTTACTTGGAAAAAAATTACAAAAAAATATGCATCACATCGGGACATGAGTCCTCTACTTATATCTAAGATCTTATAAAAAATAATTATCATTATATTGTGGTTAGGGTGGTTAGGCAGACACCTACTTATTTTTTCCCTAAAATTTAAGTACTATTGCATTGAAATTTCAAATTTTCACCAAATAGATTTTTTTATTTTTTAAATAAACCTAGTAGTTTAGAAACTACATTCAATTTTCTACAAATTCCATTCTTACATATTTTTGAAATAATATAGATAACTTATTCAAATTTGTACGTAAAGTTGTCTAACTCTGATTTTTCTAAATTTTTCACCACTTAAGGGGTTGTTTTTTCCATGATGATCCTGCACATACCCCATTATAACCCCCAATCTGGAAATCAACTACAACCTTCTCATTCACCAACAAATATTGACCATCACTTAACCATGATACCTTATAAGGCAATTCATGAGGAATCCTTTGCAAGTTTAACTTGTTCACCATTTCACATGACACCATATTTTCAGCTAAGCCAGAATCAATGACAATTTTACATACCTTTCCCTTGCTCTTGCAAGTACCTTTGAAAAGTCTCTTCTTGTGCAATGGTTCTACTTCTTTGGAAGTCTTCAAAAAAAAAATTTGCAGCATCAAAGCTTATCCAACTTTAGGGTTTGTAGGACGGCTCGATGAACTAATGCTCTCCTCTTCATCCTCTTGCACAAGTTGAACTCTTTTATTACCTTTACTTCCACTTGATGAAGCACCAAACTTCTCAGAACACTTGTAGGATGGATGGCCAAATTCATTGCAAGTGTAACATCTACCTGAAAACACATTGGAACTCCTACCTCCTCCAAATCTGCCCCATGTTCCTCTCCATCCACCTTTGAAATTAGATTGCTCTTGTCCTTTCATGGCATATTTTTGATTTTCATTGTTTGGATTTGGATTAGGCATAGATCCTCTACCTCTTGATGCATTACCTTTTCCCCTAATTGGTTTTTCTTTCCTTCTTTTCATTTTATCCTCCACCCTAATTTACATTTGATAACATTCCTCTACATTCCTAGGGTTAGCCAAAACCAATGCATCTTGTATGTTAAACCTCAAACCACCCATATATCTAGCAACTTTTCATCTTCATTCTCATGATGACCAAACCTCAAACTTAGATTATAAAATTCCTCAGTATAAGACTTAATTTCCATTTCCTTTTTCCTTAAGCCTTGCAATTTCTTAAACATTTGAACTTGATGATCCTTGGGTAAGAATTTACCTGTGAGTTTTGATAACATCTTGTCCCATGAGGTGATTTTAGACTTTCCTTGCTTTCTCCTCTCTGATTGAAAGTAGTCCCACCATACCAAAGCATAGCCCTATAATTTTGTGTTTGCAATCTTTACCCTTTGCTCCTCAGGAACCTCATCACATTCAAAATGGTTATCTAATGCAGCAATCCAATCAAGTAACTTTTCATTATTTAGACTCCCACCATACTTTTTGAACATCAATCTTTACCTTAGGCTTGTCATTCTTAACTGCCTTTAACTCAAACTCTTCTTCCATATCTTCAAACTCATCGCGTTCCTCTTCATCTGACTCACTCTCTTCCACATCCCTTCTTTTTCTTGTCTCTAATGATATGATTCTTTCCTCCAACTCTTTGATTTCTTTATCATGTCTTTCTTTCATCTCCTTCATCTCTTTAGCCATATCTTTGCTTTTTGGAGGCATCTTTGAATACTAAACTCTTCACTTCTTCCTTTCTCTTCACAACCTACAAAATGAAAACAAACCTACTCCCTGATGATTTGATACCACTTTGATGCAAATAAAGGTGGAGAAACTTACAACAGACTTAAAATTGATCACATTTCAACAAATCATCAACTCTTGAACTCACAATCACCCAAACTACCCTTAAGACACTATAGAGGCTACTATCCTTCAAAGAGTAAAAAATGGAGAAATATTTTAGAGAAGGTCATCCTATGGCCAATCAAACATAAAATTATCATCCTTAGAGGCTTAGACACAATATTCTAATCAATTCTCACAAGGTTTATTAATCCCAACCCCAAGTTTCAATAGACTACCCTACTCAAAAGGCTACAAGATTAGCCCTCTTTTCCAAACAAAGTACCTTTCAAACTTCTTATTTTGAACAAAACTCACTTGATAGAGTTGAATTTTCTATCAAAATCTTAGATTTCATGATCAAACCACAATCACAAGTCCACTAGACCATCATTCCCATAAACCCTCCATTTACATGTAAAACATTAGGGTTTTTTATTTCTCCACAACAACGACTTCCCAAACTCTAGTACTATTCCCAAAACATCTATTTAGGTTTGTACATACATAATAAACCTTTTCAAGAATAGTCCCATCAACATTTGGTCAAAACCCTACCTGAGTTCTTACAAAAAACCATGAAAATTACCATTGAAGACCCTAGATTTGCACCCCAAGAACACACAACTTCCTTCTTTCACATTATAATGTACCTAAACATCCTACCCTACCTTATTATTCCATTCCATTGAAAAAAATTGGGTAATAGTAGATGGAATGGAGAATTACATGATTAGGCACTCAAAACAAGGCCTTCATTATTTTGTCCCAAGCAGATTAGAAACCCATAGTATCTCTCCCCAAATTGATTGTTAGCCCCTCAAAATGGATTCAAAAGGAGGCTACTTCCATTCCTTATAGAACACAAATCAACTTGTAGCAATTATTATATGTACGACCTGTACAATATAAGAGAAACATAGGAAACTTAGAAATAACACAAGAAAATAGAGAATTATCATATGAAAATGTTGTTTTATTACTTGGAATCTTCAATACCATACTCCAAACTTGTTCAAGCCTTCTCAGACCTTTAAATACATTTTGAATCAAACACAATGACTAACTTCCCTCAACTACCCCCTAACAACTTTTGAAATTATGAACTTACATATTTCCTAAATCTGTATTTTGATAACATTTTCTTGATTGTATTTTGTATAACTTTGACATATCACCCCAAATATCTCCAAATCTATCTAATTACATAAATAATGGTCTTTTAGACCTTATTTATCATAGAAACACACAAACACCTTAATACTAAACTACTAACCACCATAAAAGACCCCACTTGGAAAATAGGGTGTAGGTGCTCCTACACCAGCCCCATAGTGTTGGAAGATCATTATAAAGGCCACAAACACACTCACTTTAAATATGGGGGTTTTTTGATGAAAATGGAACCCTAGGTCTAATGCATAGATCACTAACATGAATCCTTTTTCAAAGAACATTAGGATGCAAATTGAAAAGGATATTATATTGACTTCCAACCTTAGAGATGAGTCAATTGACCTCGGATCTAATCCTTTAATGCCTTAGAAATTGAATGAAATTGATTTTCCTTTATTGATTTAATGAAACTATGAGACCTAATATGAAAATATAACTTTTTTGTAACATAGAAATTGAAAAACCAAATTTCAACAACATATTTGGAAAGATTGGAGTATTGTACACTTGTCATACAAATATAAGCCTAATTTTGGAGGACTAAGTTGCCTAGGGTGGGCCTATTTCCTTATAAAAAAATTTGAAATGTATTTTCACAATCCTCGGGAGTAAGATTAGAGCCTTCTTCCTTTTTGGTTCCACTATCATATTTTCATTGGTTGTCAAGATAATTGAGTTTTAGTATCTTTTCAAGTTGTAGGGTTTGAATTCAACAATGATAAAATTGCCTTCAATCTTCCTCCAATCTTCTTTAGATCTGAAACCTGCACATACAAAGAGAGAGGAAGGGTTGTACCATATAGGGGCTTGCCTTGATCAAACCTCCTGTTGGTGTTTCCACCTCTGCAATGGAAAAAGTGATGAAAGAGAGCTTATCCTTTTGAGGGATATAGGCTAAATGATAAACAGATGATGAAACAACAATGAACTGCTACTCACCATTCCAATTGGATTTCCTTGAAGGACTGAATTCATACAAAATATCCTCAAAGATTAATTACAAATTATATTGGATATCTTCAAATACCTACAAGTGTTAATCCTCACAAGCAAAAAGATAGGATGAACATAAACAAACCCACATAAAACTTGACATGATGCTTCAATATTGTAATTTTACAATAAATCTACTCTTGACTGCTCTTGAATTGAACTTGAAGTATAATAATTTCCAATAGATTTTCCTTCTTCTTCCTTGTTAATTGAAATTGTGACAACACTATGTATTTATATGCAATTAATCTAATTTCCCATAAATTAAATCTTGATAGCTGATATTTAACATCTGAAATTTAAATAATAAAATGCTAACTCTGACATATTAAAATTTGGATGTAAAATAGGGGGATCAAGTCATCTAGGGTGACATTGTCCTAGCCCTATTTTATGGGGTGTAAAGAGTCAAGATAAAAATATTAAATGTTGCATTGGTTTTGTAAATGGTTTTTCTTGATAAATGTCTAAATGGGCAAAGGAATGCATAATTAGGACATCAGATGTGCAATTAGGTCCAATCACTTAGGATGGAGCAAAACATAGTGCAAAATTGTTAATGGTGACAATTTATGATGTTACATTTAGCCCCCACTTTAGTGAGAGTATGAACTTATGCTCAAACTCACACTAAAGTAGAAAATATGTCAAGAGGGTTTTGATTGTCAAAATATTGAAGGGATAGGATGACAATGAATCTAGGGAAAGCACACAAGCCCCCAAGATTCAAGATACCATGAAAAACCAACATAAGGATAAAGGAACATACATGTAAAGTAAAATACAGTATGCAAAACCCAAAGTATACACGATGAAGATATGTGACACAATTTAATGCAAATATGATATGAGAAAAAATGCCAACACAATGCAAACATGTAACATACAATAATCACAAAAAAAAAACAAGGTTAGTAGTAAAAGAATTTGAGTTGATAAGGTAAAGATACCTCAGTCTTAAATTTTTCTCAGATATCAAATGTCATTCATTGAATGTGTTGTCTAAACAAAATGGTTCTCTCACAAGGATGTAAAATAACTCATGAGCCACATGGATCTACTGGCTAGCAAGCTGCATTATTCTAGGTGTTCATACAATATGATGGGTTCCACAAGGCTAGTATGTTGCATAATTCTAAGACACTCATAAAACGCATGGCTCCACTATCAAGCAATTTGTGTTATGCTAGGTGGCCATGTTAAAAATGAATGCTCCTTGGTTGGAAACACGAGCATAACATTGTATGGTGTTGTCATTAATGGAAACCTATTTTAGAAATGCCATTGTATGGTGTTTTCATTAATGGAAACCTATTTTAGAAATGAAAACGTGTTGGTTTGGAGAAGACCAAATGTTTTGGAGAATTGGCTAAGTCCCAATGTACATATTCAATGTTCTGAGGAAAATTTTTGTGGTCTGTATTGGTCCACTATGCAAAATATTATCGTATGGTTTTGAGTTAATAATGGTGTGTATTGAAGGAGTTTATATCCAAAGATTCAAAGTTGTATGTCTTCCACAGTTGAAGATATTATTGAAAGAGTATCGACAAAGTTGTGGTAGTGTTACAGGTGTAGAGTGCATGTTGGAATGCTCCACATTCCACCATGGTTGGAAGGTGTTATATGTTTTTGCACTCCAAGTGGCAAGTGTTTTTGGTGGTTTGCATATGGAGTTGTGAATGAACAATTATTTCATTCATTATTGATTCACCAATTTTGTTATGTGACATCGACCTAAGGGTTTTGGGGTCATTCAAAGTTTAATTATGTCAGGACTGGATTCATCAGAGTTATTATAGGTCATGTCAACCTATTTTGGTGTTGTACACATTTTGGTTTATTCCTCAAAACATGTGTGATAGATTTTTGAGTTGACAAGTTGTGGTGTTACATGATTCATGTAATTAGGTTGACCTAGTTGATGAATTGAGTGTTTATGATATATATGCAAGGTTAATTCATTATGTGAAGTAGAGTATTGAATGTGACTAAGAGATTGTGAAGTGAAAAAGGTGATAGTGGTGAAGTATGAAGTGTCTTAAGTTAGTTTTATGTACTTAATTGGAGTTGTACTTTTAGCATGTTGTATATGCATTGTTAATAGTTCATCTTTGATAGTGAGACACCCTTTCTTCTATATTTTTCTATTCTAGGTAGTGAGCCCTTGGAAATGAGCCATTCTTTCTTTCTGGACAATGGTTCCACCATTCTATAATCTCTATTGTAACTAGTTATAATACATTGTGAGCTAATCCTTACCATGGTTTTCTCTTTCTAGGGTTTTCCATGTGAATATGTTTTTCTTATGTTCATTGATGTGATGCATGCTTTAATTTTTCCTTTCCATTATTGCAAGTTTAATGTGATTCTTTGAATGGATGTTTAAGTTAATGAAGTTAGTGAATTTCACGGAATACTGATGTCCCCCCCCATCTTAGTATTATGGGTGTTCAACAATTGGTATCAGAGCTTGGTTCCTTCAATTGGCGTAATCACTGAGGTAGATCTTGGAGGTTGAACATATGGCTACAATGAAGTATCTTATTCCTCTAGAAGAGGTTATTCTTGAAGGGTTTATTGAAGAATATTGTGAAGTTGATAAAGAAGGGGAACCCAAATCAACCCTAGATGATTTGGATAAAGCAGAATGTGAGAATAGATATTTGAAAGAAAATATTAAGGAAGAAGATGATCACATCAAGAATTTGAGGGGACAACTCAATAAAGTTAAAGAAATATTCAAGGAAACAAATGAAAAGATCAAGAAATCAAATGAAAAAATCACTATTCTGAAAGTGCAAGTTGAAGAAGGAAAAAGAGTTGAAGACTGCTTAAATGAAAAAATGAAAGAAAAATGTACAGAATGTTCAAGACTTGAAGAAGAGATTGTAACTTTGAGATCTGATCTAGAGAAAGAAAAGAATCAAGAAGAATAATTCAAGAAGATCTCCACCTTGCTTGATGAAATGATTCCTCGTTAGAAGGCTTCTAGAGACAAAGAAGGTTTAGGGTTTGAAAAAGGAGAAAGTTCAAAAGAAATTTAGATTCCAAAAAATATTGAAGAGAAGAATGATGTGCAAAGGAATACTGGAGATAAGAAGAGAAATATCAAATAGGTCTAAAACCAAAAGAAATATTTCAAAAGGCCTCCTATCAGACAACCAGCTACTATTCATCCTTTAATGGTTACTATTATTCTTGCAATAAATTTGGACATAGAGCAGTAGAGTGTAGAATCAAAATGAATCAGATGGTTCAATCACTTTTTGGTCAATGCTATACATGCAATATATTTGGTCATAAAGCTATTGAATGCAAAAGTAAGATGATGAATGGTTACAATAATGATATGATGTTACAATCATTCAATGGTTACTTTTATACATGTAATGGATTTGGGAATAATGATTTTGAATGCAAACCCAAAATGGAAAGAAGTAAATTTATACAGAAAAAGGTGTCATATGTCACAAATGCAATATGCTAGGACTCATAGCTAAGTTTTGTCGAAGCAAGAATGTGAAACCCTCTATTTCATAAAAGTAGATTGATCTAGTGAAGAAGATTGATCTAGTTGAGATGAAGAAGAAAATGAACAAGATCTGGAGGAAAAAGGAAGAGAATGAGGTAAAAATTGATTCTTTGTAAAATCCCGGTGCAGATGTTTCCTCCAGAAACTAGAGATTTGTTAGCTATTGTTCCTAATCTGTTGGTGGTATCTTTGGTGTGAAATATCCTATTGTAGAGATTTGTGGATTGATTGAAGGTGCTTATGACAACACAGTGTGGGTTTACCATATTTTTCAACCTAAATTTATCTATTGCAATCAATGCATATTAGGTCATTGGAAAAGGGTTTATATGTCATTTCACATATGCTAAATTCATTTTTAATCAATAAATTGAAGTGCAGAGAAGATAAAGGCAATCTAAATCATTTTTAAAGCATTGATTGAAACCCTATTGACAAATATTCACAACGTATTCATCAATTTCTTGCAAACACTATTTATGTGAAGGTTCAAAATGTTTACTCCTCAAGTGATTAATGTGTTCAAGTGAACAATACCTAAATTCAAGAAGCATACGTATAAATCTATGGAGATTGACCCTAAAGGTGCATTCTCTAGGGTTTTGAGTGGTGTGATGCACACAGAGGATGTGTGGATTTATATTCACATGAAGATGAAATATTATGATCATTTGATGATAAGAAAGATGTCTCAAAGAAGGATGAAGCTCAAAATGAATAGAATTTGGACACTTTGGATATGGAGAAAGATATTGGGAAGAGAGAAGAAGATAAACGAGGTATCCTGGAGAAGACTAAGGCACAAAAAGACAAACAATTCCTCCTCTACTAGTAGAGAAGAATGAATAAGGATGTCTTAGTAGTGAAAAGAAGGAAATGAGTGAGAAGAAGGAATAAGAAGGTGCTAAAACTGGTGGTGAATCCTCTGGAGCTTCTGGAGATTCATTGAAAGATTTGTTGGATATACAATTATAGTTTCAATCAGTGGTGCCTGCATAACTACTATAGATTCCCATGCAACAAGGTTGGGTAGACATGGATAAAATTTACCCTTTACTTAAGTTACATCTCGTTGATACTTTCCATGCCTTTGTAAGGAAGGAAATACTTTAGAATCACCAAAAAATTATTGAATTGGTAGATGAACTAGTAAAATTTTTGTAGGATAGTATTCCCAGAGAATCTATTGATAGTTCTTTGTTCAGTGTGCAACAATTGACATTATTACTTGATTCCTTTAAGGAATATTTAATTGGATTGGAAGAAAATGGAAAATAAATTCAATGATAAGAGATTGAATGAGGTTTTCGATAAATGTGGTACATCACATGGAAAGTTGCAAGGAAACTTGAAGGATGTTTCAAAATGTTTGGAAGAAGAAAAAGTTGTATTTTAGTTTTGTTTGAAGTGGCCTATTTCTAAAAGGATCATAAAAGATCAAATGGACTCAATTGAGTCATAAATTGTTTAAGCCTTAGGTGCTTATGACTTTTTAAGTGATGCAAATGGAGAAACAAGAACAACAATTGAGAATTTGAATGGTCAATTCTTTCTACTACAAGAAAAAAAAGAAGACAAAATCATAAAGCAGTACAGTCAACTCTAAGATTTGTTGAGTGCAAGGCTTACATCTTTAACTTGAATTTTAGAAAATGTAGAGAAGGTGGTGAAAAATAATTCAGTGCCTAGTTCTTTGGATGAAGGAAAAGACCTCCATGTTCAATTTGAGAGTCATATTTGTATGCTTTTCTTCACCAATAAGAATTGGAAGATTGAAAAGAAAGATTGGGAGGAACACCTTGCAAAACTGAAGGTTTCCTATAAGGGTATTTTACCCTCATCAAGTTAATTTTTACATTTTTTCTTTGTATATGTAATTTTCTGATTTAATGTACATATGTGGAAGTAGTTGGTGGTGTTGTGGTACAAGTTTTGTCATTTTTAATAGATAACATTGTTAAGGGGAGCCACTTTGATGTAAATATTTCACTAAGGGGGAGATTGTTGAAGAAATGTGTTGAGTGTAGAAGAGAAGTATGTTTTTGGAACCATTTTCCCTTGATGTCAAAGGGGGAGTATTTTTGGAGAAGAGTGTGTTTCCATTAATGAAAAAGTGGGAGATTTTTGGAAACATGAGCATGATAGTGTATGGTGTTTTCATTGATGAAAAGCCATTGTAGAAATGCAAAAGTGTTGGTCCAAAGAAGACTAAATATTTTGGAGAATTGGCTAAGTCCTAGTGTGCATATTCAATGTTCAAAGGAAGAGTTTTGTGGTCCGCATTTCTCCGCTATGTAGAATCTTGTCATACAGTTCTGATGTAATAATGGTTTTTAGAGAAGAGTTTATATCCAAAGATTCAAGGTTGTATGTCTTTTGTAGTTCAAGATATTGTTGATAGAGTATCAGCTAAGTTGTGGTAATGTTACAAATACAATGTGTATGTTGAAATGCTTCACATTCCACTGCTGATGAATATTATGCTATGCAGTTTTGGGGAAGTGTTGGAAGTTGTCATATGTGTGCTCAATCCTAGTGGCAAGTTTTTTTGGTGGTTTATATGTGGATTTGTGAATGAACAGTTGGTTCATTCATTGTTGCTCCACCAATTTTGTTATGTGGTGTCGACCTAAGGGTTTTGGGGTCATGCAGAGTTGAATTATGTTAGGAACAAATTTATAGGAGTGACTATAGTTAATTCCAACCCATTTTTGTATTGTACACACTTTGGTTTATTCCTCAAAGTGTGTGTGATAGAGTTCTAAGATGGTAGGTTGTGGTGTTACATGATTCATGCAATTAGGCTAACCTAACTGATGAATTGAGTGTTTGCAATATATATGCAAGGTTAATTCATTATGTGAAGTAGAGTACTAAATGTGAAGTGTGAAAGCTAATAGTGGTGAAGTATGAAGTGTGTTAAGTTAGTTTTTTATGCTTAATTGGAACTATACATTTAGCATGTTGTAGATGCATAATTAATAGTTCATCTTTGGTAGTGAGGCACCCTTTCTTCTATCCTTTTCTACTTTTTGGGTAGTGATCCCTTAACAGTGAGCCACTGATAGTGAGTCCTTGGATAGTGAGTTCACCATTTTTTAATATCTATTGTAAGTGGTTATAATATATTGTTAGCTAATCCTCACCATGGTTTTTCCCTTTCTAAGGGTTTCCATGTAAATCTGGTGTTATTGTGTTCATTGATGTGAGGTATGCTTTAATTGTTCTTTTCCATTACTATAAGTTTAATGTGATGCTTTGAATGGACGTTTAAGTTAATGAAGTTAGTGAATTTCAATGAATATTGATTCACCCCCCTCTTAGTATTCTGGGTGTTCAAAATCATGTTCATGAATTGACAAGTTGTGTTATGTTGAATCATGGACTATCTTGTAAAATCCCACTTTAGAAAGGACATAAATTTTAATTTCCAAGGGGATAAACAAATAATTTTAATGTCCAAGGGTATAAATTGATAACCACGCCTCAAAGGGTGTTATAAACAACACTGCCACCAAGGGCATATGTCAATAAGTCAAATATCACAAGACAAAATGGATAGGGGTAATATATCCCCTCTTAAAATGTCAACATACTTGCTATGTTGGTATTTTAAGTAGAAAGAGGGGGAGAGGAGATCCTTAAGAAAAATGCACATCTCCTAAAACTAGTTATCCTTTCCCCTCAAGTGTAGAAACAAGGGAAATTGCACAAAAGAGTATCATGTTTCTACCATGAAAAATATGGTTGCACTTAAGATTGTAGGACCATGAATGACAATGAGAAAACACATAAAACTAAAAATTCCACATAGTGGGTAACAACACCATATAATAGAGATCATTATTGTTTAGAGTGATTAGGTGACTCAACACATGGGAGAGCACCACAATCACTATTTTTTTTGTATTTTATTATCCAAGGCCTAATATTCATCGATAGAATTACCATGCACTCGATGATATGCATAAAATGAGTATTTGTTATAAAATTTCTTTTGTGTTTTCGGGGGAAGAGTAATCAAGCGGGGTTTGAAAAGTCTCAAAAAACTATTCTCTTTCTCAATTGTAGGAGACATTTCTTTCTCTTATGAAAAAATATTACCTTCTTACCAAAAGATGTCATACATATAGTAGATGATAAATCATTTGATGAAGATGGGGAAAAAGGTTGGAAACCTAGATCCTGTTTGGAAAAGTATGGTATAGAATTCAATTGATCCTTATATTTTTGTTCCATGTTTTCATTATATTTATTTTTATAAATAATTTTGTATCCAATCCCATAATATTCTTCCAACTTAGATGAAGAAATAGTATATACATGCTCCTAAGAAGAATTGGCTTTTTTAGCATGCAAATCCTTTTAATTTTTTTTAAAGTTAGGCATCTTCCACTCATTAGGGACATAAGTTAAAGAGCCCCTATCACCATCATGGGGTGATGTTTTTGAATTTTTTTATGTAGAACAAGATAAAGCACAAGACTCTTTAGGTTTAGATTATGAGATTTTGTACTCTCCCATAAAGGAGGGTGTAAAATCTAATGAACCCCAATCATAAGAGTTCTGTTACTGATGAAAGACAATCAAGATTATCATCAATTTGTATAAGTTATACCTTTGAAGTTGGAATCAAAGTATTAAGAGAGTTGGAAATGTCATGATCTTGGACTTGTGAATTGTAACTTTTTTCATCTACCTTAACTATATATATCTTTCTATTATATTCATACTTCATCTCATAGTGAAGAGTATATGGGACTCACTTCATGACGTCAATCCATGATCTACTTAGGAAAATATTGTATGAAAGAGGTCTTGGCATGATATGGATAGGTTTCTATAAAATCATGGGCCCTACCTTAATGGGTAGTGTGCTAACCCCTAATGGTTTGTTACTAACATTGTCAAAAGCCACAAATATTAACATCATTAGATTCTATAAGATTCTTATCCATACCAACCTTATCTAAAAGATCAATGCTACAAACATTAAGTCCCAATTTGAATTGCATTTGGGCATTTTCTATGAGAGTATACCTAATCCCAATTTTGTTAATGCCCATCATTTTCATTAAAGCTTCATGTTTGTTTTGGATCTTGTTTGTTTTGGATCTCAAGTGATTATAATTCATGTTGAGGAAATGTAATACCCAATTTTTTCACTTGCATACAATAAAACAAGCTAGCTACATCATTTAGTTTAATAGAATTTGAGACATCAATCTTCTACAAAGCCTCTTGGAGCATCCTGTGGTATGTGGATGATGTTTGAATAAAATCCCAACAAGATATTTTTGTTGGAGTATAATGAAGTTTCTCAAAAAGATCATATTATTGACCACTAAATTGAGGAATATTAGGTGGGGGTGGAATATATGGTTGAGGCAATGGTATGGATGTTGATGTTTGTTTTTCTTTCTTATTATTTCTAGTGATATGTGTGAGGAACTGTGTGATAACTTGGCTGCCATGACACATGATTACTAATGATTTACTTTAAAAATTTAGGACATGGCCATGAGGTTTAGGAGGTCCTATAATGAGACATGACTTAGGAGGTCCAATAATTAAAGGAGTTTTAATAGCCAATTGGGAATTTGTAAGGTTTCAACAGAGTTAACTACTTAATGATCTTCTATTGATGGGGGATCTAATGTCACCTTAGAATATTCATCTATGCCATCCATCTTATTGTCTTTTGAAATAAATGTATCAATGATTTCACCTTCTTGTGCCACAATATCTTCCCAAGTAGGAGAGGTATTGGGAGAGAAATAAGAGTTTCATGACACTCAATGATTGGATTTTCTAACATCAATATACCTTCTTCATAAGTAGGTGGGGTATTAGGAGAAGAAAAACTATGATCATCATGATTTTCCATGATTGCATCCTCTTACATCAATACATTCTCATAAGTAGAGATATTGGGAGAGAAACTAACATGATTGTAAATGATCTCATTTTGTTTCCTCATATTTTTCTTATATGTAGAAAAATTATAGTTATACAAGTCATGCATTATCATTTCAAATCCACATAGTTGAAAAGGAAACATGTTATTTTACTTGTTGATCAAATGAGCAAATTCAAAATAGAAACTAGATCTGAAGAAAGGACACACACAAGGATTTGCACATAAATTTTTAGCTCAAAATTATTAGACAACGGTTCCCAAGGTGTCTATGTCTGGCAAGTATTTTTGTAAATTTCAAAATTTGGGAATGACTTATAGTGTCTTAGGGTCCTATGTCTCAAATGGTCAAGTTTGAAAGTTGACAGATTTCTAGAAATGCACAAAAACCTATTTTTTCTATATGAATCACATACATGCATGCAATTTTGGATATTTTTAGGACTATTGAAAATGTTCAAATGATAATTTCTAGAAATTAAATGTTGTAATTGACTATTTTTTCCAAAAGATATAGAAAAGTAATGCTTTTAATCTTTTGGAATGAAAATACTATGTAATTTTGAGACCTTTTCAATATTTTTCACCAAAATATGCATGCAAAAATGATAGAAAACATTTGTAACTATTTTTCTCAATGAAAATAATTTAGATCTAAATTCTAGATAAGGAAAATTAGATCGAAAATTTTTTACAATTTTTTCCAAATTATTTTTTAATTTCTATGATGAAAAATAATGAAAATGGATAATAAATGTAAACTATCATCAAGAATTTCAAACAACCTAGGTTTAAATTCAATTTTCAGATTTTGTGTATTGAAAAATTAGAAAAATTTCAAGTGTAAGAGACATTGGGTTCACCAAAAAAAATTGATGAAAAAGGGATCCTAGGTATAATACATAGATCATTGACATCAATCCTTTTTCAAAGAACATTAGGATGCAAATCATCAAGGAGATTAGATTGAATTCCAACCTTGGAGAGATTAGATTGACTTCCAACCTTGGAGGTGAGTCAATCAACCTTGGATCTGATCCTTTAATGCCTTAGAAATTAACTGAAAATAATTTTCCTTTATTGACTTAATGCAAATATGTGACCTAATTTGAAAATACTTTTCTATAACAAAGAAATTAGAAAACCAAAATTCAACAAAAAATCTGAAAAGAGAAGAGTATTGTGCACCTGTCATACAAATTTGAGCCTAATTTTGGAGGACTAAGTCACCTAGGGTGCCTATGTCCTTATAACTTAATTTGAAGCCTATTTTCACAGTCCTCAAGATTTTGATCAGATCCTTCTTCCTTCCAAGTTCTATTGTCGAATCTTCATTAGTTGTTGAGATAACTGAGTTTTTTTGTATCTTGTCAAGTTGTAGCATTTGAATGCATCAATGAAAAAATAGTCTTCAATATTCCTCTAATAAGATCTTAAACCTACACATTAAAATAGAGGAAGGGTTCTCTATATAGGGGCTTGCCTTGGTCAAAACCCATGTTGGTGTTTCCATCTCCACAATGGAAAAATTGATGAGAGAGAGCTTATCCTTTTGAGGGATAGAGACTAAATGATAAATGAATGATGAATGAACAATGGATTAAAACTCACCATTCAAATCTAATTTCCTTGAAGGACTAAAGTCATACAAAATATCCTCAAGGCTTAATTGCAAATTAGTTTGGATTGCTTGAAAGACCTACAGGTGTTATTCTTCACAAAAAAATGATAGCATGAACATGAACAAACTCACATAAAATTTGACATGATGCTTCAATGTTCTAATGTTGCAATAAATCTACTTTTGAATTGACCTTGAAGTATAATAATTATTAATAGATTTTCCTTGTTCTTGCTTGTTAATTGAAATTGTGACAACACTATGTATTTATATGAAATTATTCTAATTTATCACAAATTAAATTCTAATAGCCGATATTTGACATTTGAAATTCAAATAATAAAATTCCAACTTTGACATATTAAAATTTGAAGGCAGAATAGGGGGGCCAAGTCGCTTAAGGTGACTTTGTCCTAGCCTTATTTTGTGGGGTGTAAAGTGTCGAGAGAAAAATATTAAATGTTTGCATTGGTTTTGTAAATGGGTTTTCTTGATAAATGTCCAAATGGGCCAATAAATGCATAATTTTGGATATTATATGTGTAATTACCTCCAATACTTAGGAGGGAGCAAAACATAGTGTGAAATTATCAAGGGTGACAATTTACGATGCTAAAAGGAGTAAGGTTTACACACATTCCAAACATGATGCATACAAAATGGGTATGAATATTATACAATAAGCACTCAACCAAGCATACAATATGGCTAAGGATAGGCACCCATTGGATGTAACACCCAATGATCACAAGGATGGGGGAACTAGTGGGAGGTAAGGAGTGTCATCCTGAAGCACACAGATATGGATTATAGACTCGACTAAGTATGCCCATCACTAGGTTAAGGGTATACTCAAGTAGAATCCACCTCCCAACTAGATGCGGCATGCCCTTTGTCAACCATACCAAGCCTATGCAAGAACTCAAACTATGTCATTGACATAATATTATTAACTCAACCAATTACACACTTTCCTTAGTTTCCACTTGATTTATAGCCCTACAATCACTATGGCTACAAAGTGATAGTTAGATTTGGAATAAAGTATAGATCCACTCCTCCCTAACCCTATACCTCAATCCTAGGCTATTCATGCTCCAACTAGACCAATTGGGCATGACATGCAAAATGATGCACAAACATGGTATAAAATGTTAAACATAAATTTAAAACATTCACTTAAAATGCTTAATAAGGAGAATTGAATTATCTCAATCTAAATCATTCAATTTCGGTTGTACATTTTAAATTTTCTAACTTATTTTTATTTCAAAAACCATAAAATCTCTTAAAAACTCCATTGAAGAAAGCTTGATTTTCACAAACATGTATAAAATAATGAGCATGTTTTTTTATGAAAACATAATTAAAAATAATTAAGAGGAAATGAAATCTTACTTTTTCAAAAAACAAAACATGCCTTTTTTATCCTATGATGAACAACCATCATTCCAAATAATAAAATTCACATTTCGAGCATTTTGAAAAAAAATACCATAGTAAGGACAAAAAATTGACACTTTCAAAAATATTCTAAAATAAATTACATCTACTTGTTTTCTTGAATTTCAACCTAGAAAAGTGAGTCGTGTGCTAAAGGGTAAGCATGACATTAAAATTTTAAATTCAGTCAACAAACAAAAATAATCGAAGATAATTATCTCGATTCAGCAAACAACAAAATTTGGTTTTCTTTTCAAATTCCCACTAATTTGATAACGTAGAGCCACATACAATGCAAAAAACCTTGAGGATTCCAATCCCAATCAATCTTCAAGCTCATCCAATCTCAAACACTTACAATCCACCAATTTCAAATTTTCCAAAGAGAGGGTTTGGGAGCTATTTTCCCCCAAAATGCATGTCAAGATAAATAAAAATGTTCAACACTCCCTTATGCATTTTTTTTATTAAACTAGTTAAATTCATTATATACAAAAGGGAGTCATCAAATAAATTTATAAAAATATTCCAATAGAATGATTTCAATTTAAATTATAATTGCATCCAATTAAAATATATTTCCTAGAGAAAATAACAATGATATTTCTCTTTCTCCCGAATTTACAAAAACATACAACCAAAAGAATGCAATAATTAATTCATCAACACATTTACATGCAAGCGGAAACTAAACCATCAAATTAAAACACATAATTACAGGTAACCCACAACATGAAAGAACTCTAGAATCATCTTTGATTCGTATCTGGGTTTATACAAGGCCACACATGACATATCTCGTACTCGATTTGAGTTCGAAAGGAAACAACGAATACACAAGGCCCAATACAATATCTCCAAAATAACGCCCATTGGGGAAAACTCGGACTTGCCAATTTAGGTGAAAAAATACCATGTACCTTCATCCTTAGAGAAAATGCCAATTATACCTACTTAATATATCAGCCAAAGCAATACATACACATTCAATGAGGTACTTTATCACATACATCATGTAAGCATGGAAATATAACACTCAATTTATCATCTAATATCTCAAATTACACAAAATATAATACACAAGGTCATTTACTTGACATTCACATGAGATTTGACATTAAAAGTAATTATTCCTATCACATACAAACTCAATTATATTACCAAATTTTTATACAAGTTCAAAAATAGACAAAAACCATTTCTATGACAAATTATTTACAAATCATGTTCACACAAAAGAATCAAATTCATAATTACATAATTGATTTTACAATTTTACATAACATATTTACATTCGTACAAACAAACATGAACTTTACTAAATTCGAATAAATTTATTTCACATATTCTAATCTTTTACAAAAAATAAAAATAAAAAATGAATTTATCAAATCAAATAAAATCATTTTCCAAATTCATTATATAAAATCTCTTTCCAAGTTCATTATCCAAAATCTATTCCCTTTTTATCATTGTAATTTTATTAATTTGCCCAAGGATCTTTAAGTGGATGGTATATTTTTCCTCACACTTATAAGTGAGCATGGTAACAATTTCAAATTAATGATTATGTCCATAATAGTGTATGCATATAGAAACATTAATAATGACTTTTTACGTGTTTTGCATGTGTTTTAGTTTAAATTAGGATATGTTTCACACATTCTCTAATATTAAATTGTTTACAAAATCCCCCGCCAAAACATAATTGAGTTCATTCTCATAATGATTTCAATTAAGGTCATCAATGGTAATAACACGTAAATCAAGGATAGGGGAATTTAAAACAACGATGCACTTGTGAAGAATCTAGTGAAAAGTGACACCTTATTATTATGTGTTATTCAACATACTATCTGATTTTATCATAATTAAGGGAAGGAATATAATTATAATAGTTCTATTTGGTTACAAGTTTATATATTGATGTCAGTTTCTATTTGGTTTTAGATTTATTTTGGAAATGTATTAATATAGCTATGTAGAGATGTGGTTGTGTTAAGTTTCATTTTTTAAATTTTTTATGTCTTTAATTTTTTTCGTTTATAATTTATTTATGTACATACAATCATATCCTCATGTCATTTCAATTACTTTCTATACATTCTTTTTATATATATCACGTGACATGGATTTGAATCAATTTTTTTTTTTTAAACTTCAAATTATTGATTCTTGTATTTTTCTTTAGACATTAGGAGTCAATCTAGTACATGTTTGTGTGATAATTTTTATGTCTATGTATTTATATAATATTTTATTGCATTTGTCATGATTGTAATGATAGTCCAATCTAGGGTTTGACCTAGGAGAACTTGGCTTTTATAACTCAATGACTTCCCCAAGGTATTTTTAACTCCTATATAGCATTAGCATCAACAAAGAAGTAGAGATGCCCTCTAGGTACTTTCAAAACCTTCATTCACTCTGCTCCTTACTGCCATTTGTGATTAAGTATTCAACTTGCTTTGCTAAATAAAATGGGTGGGGATAGGGTCAGGACTAAGTTAGATTCTTGTGAAGAATTCTGCAGTGATTCCCTTGTGTGGCATATTTGCATTGAGGGTGGTTTGGCCCCTCTCATGGAAAGTCTTAATGGCCATGATGAAAATCTATCCATCCAATTTGCAAATGGTTGGTGCAATCACCAAGTTAAGTAGGGGGTATCTCCTTTGAAGTCAGTGAGGAGGTTATTGATGTTGTGCCTTCACACTCACACCCTATTTTATCTTTAACAAAATAGGGACCCCCCCTCTTTTCATTTTGTGTGTCATCGTCTTCCTTTCATCTTTCTTTCACTCTCTTCCTTTTTCTTTCCCTTGTTTTCTTTTCTTTTACTTTTCTTTTACCTGTTTCCTTTCCTTCTTCTTTTTTTCTTTTGAGTGCCTTGTTGGGATTCGAGAAATTGGGCTTCTCAATACTTGAATACCCACAATGTCGGGCCTAATCCTTGATCCCTATTTTGACATTTGTTGTTTGTTTGTCATGTCATCCTTTTGGGTGTCAGGCATCGGGTTTTGGGTCTTCGACTTATTGGATGCTTGACCCTCGATTCTCAATGGAAACGCCTCAAGCCCCGTGCACATCACATTAGGTCATTCAAGTTTATTACACTGATACTGAGTTTTAAATGCATCGTTTAATGCAATTAATAAGGACGTTGCATGGGTTTATCAATTAAATTCGACTTATTTTTGCATTTACCCTTTTGTCATTTGTGTTTAACCCTTGCAACTTTGGTGCAAAATCCTTCATTGCTAGTGTGCTCGCTTGTTCATGTTCGTGCATTCAAGTTTATATTTGTGGTTGTTTGCTCGTGTGTTTGTGTTCATTTACTCATGCTTTCGTTGGTTTTCTTGTTCATTCATGGTTGCTAGTGCATTTTTGTTTGTTTGCTTGAGCTTCTGACTCATTCGCCTGTGGTGTTTTTTGAGCCCCTTTCTGCACATCTTTCCAAGTTGGATTTGAGTTGCTTATGTGATTATTTCCCCATTTTCCTAGGTTGGGTGTGATTGGATTTGCTCTTGTTTTGTTGTTTTGCGTTCTTGGATTGGTTTGGCCTTTTTTTTAATTTTTTTTCCTTGTTTTATTTTTTGGTCTTTTATGTTTTGTGCTTATTTTCATTGATAGATCGATTCTTTCTCTAGCATGTTGATCGATGATGTTTATGATGTCATTGATCGAGCCTCAAGCTTACCAAGGTTTGCTTTTACTACCTTGGCATTTTTGAAGACCCTTGAAGCCTTGGGTGTCAAACATACCACTTATTGATTAAGTCAGAACACCGAAAGCAATATGACAAATATATGATACCCAATAACTAACCCTGTGCAAGAATTAGAAAGTTTGGTTAGATGCCAAAATCTTGATCTCCAAAATATGACTTAGAAAAATCTTTGAAAACCCTTTTTTCGAGTGTCGCTCATTGAGAATGCCACCTATAGACTTTCTTATAGAGGTGGAAGGTAAGGGGTATCCCTGATACCTGATCTTCGATAAACCTTATACACACTTAGTGAAAATTCTAGATTTTTTGAGAACCCCATTCATCCATTGGGTGATGGCATTACCTTTTTGTAGACTTACTTATTGAGGTAGGGAGTATCATGAAAGCTTGACCCTCAACACCTAAAATCATAAACAAAGGTCATTGTTGCCTTAGCCAAAATGAGCCATATTTTGATAAAAATACTTATAAGAGATATGACAATGATTGGATTTTGGGCATTAGGGAGTTGAGTTAATGAATTATAAAATCTTAGAACAAAATGTAAAAGGTGAACCTAACTCCTAACCCTCAATAGTTGCAATAACTTTCAGACGTCGATACTCAGACTTATGACTTAAAGTCTTTTGAAACATTTCAAACTATAGAAGATGTGGATTTGTCACCCCTAGGACTCTAGCTCACAGGAGAGTCCTAAGGAATGATCTTCCCTAAACTATCTTGGGTTGACTAGATAGGTTTGAATAGACAAAAGATTGAGGCTGAAAAGGAAGGGAAAGCAACACACCACTTTCCTTCTACTAAAACTAGGTGTTTACAAAACCATAAGAGTCAGCTATAGAAGTTTCGATATGCTTCCCAGATAGCTCACTTTCTGAGGATGACAACACATATCTCAAACTCCAGCATGGTGCATTGGCATCTTAGGGACGTGTTGGTGTCTTATACAGAAAGAGGTCTAGAAAGAAAACATAAAAAAATGCAAGCCTACTAACTATCTAATTGATTATGTTTTTCTATTTGAGAAAAAGTATGGAAAATGTAGAAAACAAGGCACTTGAAAGGAAACTACTCAAAATGAACTATTCTAGAAATGACAAAGAGATGATAGAAAAGAGGTACCATACTTCCCACAGCTTGATTCTTCAATTAGCTCCACATGAACATGCCTACACACACAAAAATGATAAAAATGTTTGGCTATGTTTGAGGTCTGCCTCAGTCAAATCCTCATTTTGGTGTTCCCACCTCCACAAAAAACCAAGATGCCATAAGATATGGAAATCAATAAAGAAATTAGAAAGGAAATAGTACAACTAGATATAAATAAATGACAACTAAAATGCTATCCAATAAGCACAATGATGTAACCAAATAGAAAGACACAAAGATACCTTCCCAACTATGAGCTCTCAAGGCAAGTAATGGAAGGAATAGAGTGACACAACCTCATAGAGAAGTTGAAGCTCGATGATCCTACAATGAGAGTGGTGTTGCAATGAGAGTACGTTGTTGCATCCAAATGAGGAGCTTGTAGCAAGAAGAACAATGGTGTAGAGTGAAGCAAGAGTGTGAGAATGAAGTGTTAGAGTGTGAGAGAAAGCATGCAAGAATGAAGCAAGAGTAAAGAAGTTGGAATGAATTGAGTTTGAATGAAAGAAATGGAAGAAAGAGGTCAAATTTCATCGGTCAAGGGAGGTAGGGAACATTACTCTTCACATCCAATGGAAAGCATAACGTCTTTGCAGATCCCAGGGGTGGGAATCTTGTCAGGATGATAGTGTGGTGTGCGGATGTCTACATGGCACATGCACATCCTTGACAAATATTCCCCCACTGACAAAAAAATACATGGGCAGGTGGAATGGACAAGGTGGTGGCAGTGGATTTTACATCACTGATTTTATATTTTCTAAGGTAGGGGAAATTAAATGGGGAATTTTCCTAGGGTGCAAATTCATGCCATTACATTTTTCCCCCACTTTAGTGAGCATATGTGTCAATGCAATGCTAGGTAAAGTAGAAAGAGATTGAAGAGAATATACCTTAACCATCGAGGAAGCAAATCTATGATCCAATGCACCTGGACGTAAAGGAGGTAGCTCCACAGGTTCTCAATCCCATAGGGAAACCTTGAAGTGAAAGAGAGAGGGAGAGATATGGCCCCATAGGTACTTGATCATGTGGAGTTTGACATAATTTTTGTAGGTTCTCGATCGTGCAGGGCTTGGCATGAAAGGCTTCTATAGGTTGTTGATCCTACAAAATTTGAAATGAAAGATCCTTACAGGTTCTCAATCTTATAAGGCAAGCTTGAAGAGGTGCTTGATCCTACTAGGAAAGCTTGATTGTAAAGGAGATTTACACGTTCTTGGTCCTACAAAGCAACATGTTAAGTTGCAGATAAAATATGTTAGGCAAAAAAGCAAAATTAGACACACACATCACATAGAATGCAATTAAAGGAGAATTTTTCAAAGGGGGTCCCCTCAAGAACCCTTCAAGACAAAAAATGGGCTCACTCAAAGGGACACTCTGATTTGAAAGACATGACATTTTCCACAAATGGTTTTTTTCATTAAGGAATCCAATGGAAAGAATGTTCCTTCTCAAAGGAAAAATTTCAAACTTTTTCATCAAAAAAATTACTCCTTTCTTTAGGAAAAGATTTCATATTCTTTCACTACGAATTTGTTTCCAAAAGAAAAAAATCACTAAGGGATCCTTGTTGAAGAATGCATCATTTGGAAAATGAAAAATTTTCATTAAGGGATTCTTTGGTCACTGAATTCACCTTATTGAAAATTAGAAAATCATGGTATCCCCCCCTATGATGGTGTGTGCTACATAGAGGAGTGTGTACAATATCCTAAGGAGAGAAAGAAGAGACAAAGATGTTGTGGCCCATGAGACATAACGAGATGTAAATGTGGAAGGTTGTCATGCATGTGAGGGACAACACATAAGAACCTCAACATCACCAAGCAGATAGAGAGAAAAAAGCAAAGACAAAAAACAAGACACAAGCACAAACAGAGAAATCAAGAGATAGGGGGATCTAGGACTTTAGGGTCAAATTTGTTCATATATACAAATAGGTAGCACATGATGTATGAACAAAAGATAATCAATACCCAAAGTTCCTAGATCGTGAAGAAGAGCACATGAATAAAAAATAAATAAATAAATTGGGTCAACATGGAAGAGGGCCTAAATGCTCCCAATGCTTTGCATCATTCCCAATTGTCAAAAAGAAAATTTACAACATATAGAAGAATGATGATCCACATAGAATAATTTTATGAAAAAATTTCTAGGCATGTATCCAAGAACCTATAAGGGTAGCAAGGGTCTTCCAAGCAAGATAACAAACACATAAAAACAAGCATGGGGGAACACAAGCACATAGACAAATCTAACCTATAGATAAATAAGAGATACCACCGTACTCCTCATCGACCAGGAGGTCATCCTACTCTCAATCTAGATCATTATAGGGGGAGGGAGTATAGGCCTGTAAGGGTGGGATAGCAAGGGCAATACCCTCTGACTCTTCTACAACAAGGGCCAAGGAAGAAGACCCCTCTAGGTATTCTTCAATAAGCTCTTGTGAGGTGAAGGTCATTTATCTCGCAAAGATCGTGAATAGAGCTAAGGAATCATCCACCAAGTTAAACATGCACTTCATCAAAGTTCCATGTGTTAACTAGGTTGGAGAAGGAGGCAATTGAGATCCACTACCAACCTTGTCGAGAGGGGTAGTGATAAACTTAGGTGACACAAAGGCTACCTCCATCACAAGGAAGATGCAAGCCAAAGTAGGACTAGCTCCTGAAGAAGGTAAACCATTCTTTTGATCACCACTCAGAGTGATGTCATCATTTGGATTGTGCTTTAGTGAAGGATGTTGGATCCCCATGGAAGAAGTGGAGGAGAAAGAGGGAGAAGAAAGAGTTATGACAGACACCACTATTGTGTTTGACATGTATATAGGCTTATAAAAGGGAGGGATGTTTGGGAGGGACATGAAAAGAAGAGGCTCCATGGAAGGAGTAATGAAGACCTACAACATTTTTAGGTGAGGATCATCAATACCTATTGGGGAACCCATCGGGGGAGCCAGAAGTAGAATAGAGGCAATTGGAACTCAGGCATAAGGAGCAAAAGGAAATGACATAGCAGAAGATGTAGAAATAGGAGCTACTAGGACCCCCCTCTATCTTTTTCAAGGAAGCTTGTTCCACGTCCAGAGCTTTTCTCCTATGCTTGTGCTCACACGCAAGTTGATTATGTTAGCTCTAGGCACTAGAAGTTGCAACCTGAGAAGAGATGGGAGGTTCCTATTATATCATAGGAGTTTCCTCCATAACTGTGGTCAATGGTAGGGAAACCTCCTGGACAGGAGCAGCAGCAAGGAGCAAGGAGCACAAGAGCATAGACAACAACAGGTGGAGAATCAGACACAAGTGCCTCAATAGCAGGCCTCTTCTTGTTCACCATTGGAGGGGTAGGAGGAAGAGTGGTAGTAGGTTGTGGAGGCTAAGACATAGGAGCAGCCGCATGGGGACCTTTTCCCTTGCTGTAAAAAACCAGTCTAGGAACCATGGGAAAGACAAGAAGTTTGTAAACTTGAAGCTTAGATTTCCACCAAGCAAGCACCATCGGGCTTCCCATGAGAGGCATGGGAACAGGAGTCAAAGATTCCATAGTAGGGTGGGAAGCAGAAGCGGATGGAGCAAAGGACACCAAAGAGGAAGGCCCTTGGGCATGAGCAAGCTTCCCCTTCCCCTTTTGCTAGGAGGAGGAGGCAGCTTGTTGTTGCACAATAACGGAACCTTTCATGGAAATAGCAAAGGGAGACATTGGATAGCTCATTTTTGGTGCCTTTCCCCCAGTCTTATACTTAACATAAGCATGATACAACAAATCCCCTTGGGAGGGAGAGGTTTGACTAGAGTGGGCCAAAATTGGTTCAATGAAAATCCCCACGCAACACTAGTGGTTTATAACTAGTGGTGTGCACTTCATGCACAGAGTCGTCATGCAAGAATTTGAGACACTTATGAACCACCAAAGTGATGCCATTCATGGAGACCAGCTAGGGGATGCCGAAATTCACTTTGAATAGGTCTGACTCTAGAATTATGACAAAGGAAGTATCAATGGCCTTGGGTCCTACCAAGATAAAAATAAAAATAGATCCAAGAGAAGGGATCGAGAGTTCATAATGTGTATAGATAGTATCCTTTGTTTCTTTTTATTCCTCCCTATGCAAAGTGTTTATAAATAGACCTTCTTTAGTTATAACATTCACTTATCTCGTAGGGTCAACTATGACACATGTCACAATGCTTCCATTGATATGAGTGGGAATGTACAAGGGAGAAGGCTCCTTATTCAAAGGAAAGTCCTTTGAGGTAAATGCTATGTTAGATGATGCACTCGTAGACTGGGTAGGAGGAATATGTGAGAATGAGACCATATTCATGCATCCTGATGGCACAAAATTAGAGGAAGTAAAAGGTTTAATAATTAAGTTTGGAAAATGAGACAAAAATGGGTTAGTATGGATTTGCAATTCACTGTTAGCCTTTTCCACAAACTTGTTAGAATTCTACATTTTCCCATCTAGATGGGTGGTATCATCATCAATATAGTCCTATATCTCATGACATAGACACACACATATTTCAGTATCATGTTCGTGTACTTGATGGTACTGGCAGAATCGATGCTCATCATACCAATCAAGATAGGGATCAATAAGAGGCTAGGGGTTTGGTAATGTTAGGAATTTTTCTTTTAATAGCCTTTTTAATACAAGTGTAAGAATTTGATAGCTTTGTAAAACACTAGTTGTGCTTCAAGCTTGTTGATGGGTGTTTTAGCACTTCTCAACACAGACAATGCACAAGTGCAATGCCTCTCTTGAAAGGTAATTCCTACAGCTAGGTTTTAGAAATCACCCCAAGGTCTCTCGGGTGTTAGGTCATGACAATGCTTGGAATAGTTCAATTGGTTGATGTGATTTGTTGGTAATTGTTGTGCCCTCAACACACATGCCAAGTCATTTTTGTCGCCATCTCATTTTGCGTGCCCCCATTTTAGTGCCCTGGGTGGTCAACATACCTCTAAAGTATCATCTTGAGTTGACCTTGCTTCACCCCTTCAATTTTGTCAAGTCTTGGTGCCTCGCGGAGTCTCCTTGGCAGTTTGCCTCTGCTAGCAGCCTTGGAGCCTATCGAGCCCACCCCGCCAGGTTTCCCCCCTGTGATCATCATTTTGAATGGCAGAAGGTTTGTGCCTTCCCGGGGCTCGAGGCTTGGCTCCCTATTTTCTGTCTAGTGAAATTGGTGAACATTTCAGTCTACGTTTGTCTCCCTCAGGCTCGACCATCCAGACTTTTTCTCCTGGAACTCTGTGCGGACTTCTTCGTTCCTGATGGTGAACCTATGATGTCCCTCCACCCTCCGAGCCCCGAGATCCCCTCAGTCATTGATTTGAAAAATGAATTTTAAATGGTTGTCATCTCGTGTCTTTCCGGCCCCCGGAACCTAGACCTCCCGCCACTGTCCCTGAATTTGAATTCACCAACCTACTATCTTTCGTACAGACATTAAATGTAGGCATTAAATGCATTTTTGGGTATAAATATCTTTCCCAGCTTGTCATTTTCATTTGTCAAGTTTTCCAGAGAGATCAGAGTGCTTGCCAGAGGAGTCCAGTGCATCCATTGACCGCCGTCCTTGTGTCTGAGACCATCACTTGCTGATCCTTGGCAGATTTTGAGCCTTGCTTCATTGAGTTTCTGAGATAGGTTTGTCGTCCACCCTCCTGAGACTTTTTTCATAATTTTAATGCCCAAAATGATGAACAACATGGGTTAAAAACATGTTAAATTGATAAAATTTGATAAAACACACAAAATCCATGCCTTGGAATTTTTGAAAACCTCCTCCGCGTCTCATAGGATTGATCTGGAACTTAACCCATGCGCAACTATTCTTCACTCAGGGGAATTTGCGTCATCTAGGCCTGTGACCCTCCATCACTAGCAGGACTTATCAAAACAAAACATCTTTTTCAAAAACAGCCACACCCTTTCCTGAGCCCGACTCCTCGGAATTCTGTCAGCAGTTCACCGTCAAGCATTTCAAATCTTGAACTCTAAAAATCAGCCTCCATTTTGTCTCCCGATCCTGCACCCCTGAACTTCTACGTCCAGAACTTTGTAAGGCTTTCACCATTCCAAAATGACTGGCAGACCCCGTTTGCCCAAGCCTCGAAGCCCGCCTTGCAACTCGCTGACCGACACAAAACTCAAACCTGTTGCCTGTCATGACCCCGAGTCCCAGTCCTCGGACTTCTGTCATGTTTTTGTCATTTCAAATGGAAAACCTATGATGTTCTCCCACCTCCCGTGTCATGTCCTACCTTTTTCCGTAAGGGTTCAAAGCATCAAACTTCAGTGTCCTTTCCTCATTGGGCTCCGCCATCCGGGACTCCGTCCCATCCCTGCCGGTACAAAAGAGAAAATCATGCTCTCCATTCTGACCTTCGAGCTCCACCCTCCTCACCGCGAAAACTTAACAAAGAAAGTTCAACGCCCAAGCTAAGTCCTGGGTCTGGCCCACTGGGCCACCCCTTCTGGACTTCCGTCTGACGATTGTCGTTCTGAACGGCGAAAGCATGATGCCTTCCCAGCTCCTCAGGGCTAAACACTTTAAAATCTAAATGAAATAATGACCACCCTTGGATCACTTGGGTCCCGGACACAAGAATTCCATCCCTGGAAATTTGTTTCTGCCTGGCTATTTCAAACAGCCAACCCCTGACAGCTTTCTGGCTTCGTACCTTCAGATGCTCCCAAAATGATACAAATGACCTCGAATTTGAAATTTGATCTCGACCCACGTGCTCAAATTCAGCCTTCTCCTACATTGACCTTTTGAACCACCAAAATCTAAAGTCAAGAAATCTCCCAGATCGCACTATCCTGTTTGCCCTTTCAAAACAACATTCCTACCAGGGAGGTTCAGTCCTCTGGGCCGGATTGCCCGAAACCCCTCATTTGAAAGACTAATGACGTTTGGAAGTAGAAGTATCATTTTATGAATGATAAATTGTCCAAATTTGATTTCGTCCATAGGATTTTAACTAACATCAAAGTTTTCATGATCGGTTGCACTGACTATGCCTTTTCTCAGAGGATATATGGAATTAGGTGTAGGAAACTTGGGGGAAATTGCAGAAAAGGAAAAAGGAAAGAAGTCAGGCAAGACTCCTTGTGGAAAAGAGGACAAGGACCAAATGAAGTACCAATTCCAGGGTGAACCTTTGCATTTGAAGGTTGCCACATATTGGAAAGAAATCACAAATACCAATATCAGCCACGTCGATATTGATGAATTTAAATAAAGGTTCAGAGTCAACCTGACAACCAAGAATGCAAGGCTGATCAGGAAAAGTAGGATTGCGAAAGCTATAGGATTCCCTTCATCCCTCATGGCCCCTGAATTGGTCATGGCTTGCCGACAGGCATATCAACCCCAGACACGAATAATTGTTGACCAGGATGGGAACATTCTTGCTAACATGTCAGCTGAGGGAATTACAAAGACCTTGCACATTCCCACCTTCATCAAGATCGAGATGCCTACAGTAAAGGAATGTAAAGCAACATGGGACGACAACCCGACGGGCTGCAAGAAATTGATAAATCAGCAATAGCTCAAAGAGAAGTCGGGCAATGTTGTGAAGGTTCCCCAAGAACTCTTCTGCAGTGATTTCCATGAAGATTACCATGACTTAGTCACTATGCTGAGCAGGGTGATGGGTCTCCTTGCTACTGCCTTCTTTTAGGAATGGATGGTGTACTTCATTGAATAGATCCTCTGCGAAAATGAGGACGTCACCACAAAATCCTCGTTTTACTAGGGAGGCATAATAAGCGACTGCTTCCATGAGCAGTTCATGAATGTGAAGAAAAGCTCCAAGTTCTACATGACCTCCTACCTGGTTTACTCCTTAGCAGACCAAAGGCAGTATAATTGATTTTTTGTGGCACCCGATGAGGAGCAGGGTCGAAAATTGAAGGTCTATGACAGGTACCTCCAGGTCCAACACCAAAATTTCAAGGAGTATTGCATGGTAAATGATGGATTCATCAGCCATATCATCAGGGTGATTGCAGGGGATTTTGAGAGAAGGGTCTCCCACAGTGCTCAGGAATTCTTGAAGCAATATGCCTTCCTTTTCATTCAGTACCCAAAGTTCACATACATTCGCACCTAGGGCTTCACGGAAAGGCCAAATAAGTTGCCTCGATACCCCAATGACTGGATCATCATGTTGGAACTTTCTTGGCAGCTCTAACACATACAATTAGTCCTCAGCAGAAAAATCTTGGCGAGGATCTCCTATCCCTTAACTCTTGGCCAAGGAATGTATAAATTACAAACTTTCCAGTATGCTGGAAATTCTGAAAAGGAATTGAACAATTATCATTTCCACCTACACATTGCTCGCTCACGAATGGACCCATATGGGCATATAAAGAAGGTACTAGGGTCAGGATTCTCTCATCTGCACCGCATTGAGGACTTTTGGGAAGATTGTCATGACGAAAAGGAAGTGCATGCAAGGCACTACATGTGGATGATTGCATATTTCATAAGCAAGGTGCAACCATTTCCCATACTAGATCAAGTTGAAGAGGACGAAAGCACTGTAATGGACCCCAGATACCTTGCAGTTGCCAACTTGCCGCTACCAACAATAGATTGGGATGAACAAGAGGTCGATGACCTTGATATTATAACTAAACTAGTTCTGGCTCAAACCAAAGAATGGGTTGATGGACAGGTGGCCCGATTAAAACAATAGGGGGTGATCCTAACATATGAAGGGCTCAAAAGTGAGCCAAGTGCCACGGAGGAGACCGCTGCCACTACTTCAATGGGTGGGACATCCAAGTCTCCTCCAATCACCAGGTCTAAGAAGAGGAAGGAAATAAAAACAAAGTAGTCTTTGAATCCCAAAGTATACACAAGGAAGGATCCAGGAGGCCCACCCTCTAAAAGACTCAAGAAAATAGGAGGCACCACGGAGCAACTCGTAATCTAAGAGGAAGAAGTAAAAAGTACATATCCATTAGATCATCTTTCAGCTCCCCCTGTTTTGATTGCCCTATTATCTATCTCCCTAGCCATGGTCGCCACATCCTCACCGGCAGTGGACATCTCAGTCCATCTTGCCTCTTCACCTTTGGCTGAGCATGTAATAGTGATTGGCTCCTCCTCCGCCATGACTAGTCCTCCTTCCTCCGCTGCCAATGTCGCCTACCACATCGCTCCCTTTAACTACGGTGATGACACCAATACCCACTTTTTCCTTTCCTAAGGCCTTCTCGAAACATATACATAATCTCCCTTCCGAGCTCTCCTAGATCCTTATTGACCGCACCCTTCAAGTGGCCCTAGCGTAGGTCCTCGCTACTACCAAACCTTCGTAGCCTCTGGCAGGACCACCAGCTATGGAAGCTACCATGTTAATCTCTTAGGAGTGGGAGAGATGGGAATAAGAGGCCTCAAAGCCATTTGAGGAGGAGGCCGACGAATACCATGAACATCCGGAAATTGAGCACTGGACAATTGATAGGGTGGCCTATGAGGAGGAGGGAACATGCTCTTCTAAGAGTGGGGATGAGGAGGAGGATGTTAGTTGTAGGGTCATCATGTAGACCTTTGATGATGATCTTGAAGAAGAGATGGCTTGGTAGCTGAAGGTCGATGAAAAAGAGGCAGAAAGGTCACCTCTTAGAGAAGAAGGATAGCAACAAGAAGGCAAGGCAAGAGAAGACAAGCCTGAGGGTGAGGCTCAAACTATCAAAGGCCCCAAAATTGAGTAGCCCAAGGAGCACGGGCATGTGGCTAAGCAAACTAGAGAAAGGAAGGGAGAGGAAATAGAGAAAGAAGAAATTCCCTAGGAGAAATTACCTACCAAGCCTCCCATCAAGCACCTTGTGTTCATTCAAGACTCCAATGAAGAAGAAGGAGATGTTGCTAAAATGGACGAAAGGGCCCCTGGAGATAATAAAATAGAGGTCTTGGCCGAGGGGGGGCGAGGGTGATCATTAATCACTTAAGGAAAAGTCTGCTATGCCTGAATGGCTAGAGAGACAGCTTGAAAAGAAAACTTCTGCACCAAAGGAACCAAGGGCCAGGCTGGAGGCTATCTTAGCTCAAGCATAGATCACAACTAGAAAAGAGAAGAAGCCTAAGATCAGATCCAAGGTAACAATGGATGCTTCTGGATCTTGAGTTGTGCAAATAGCCACACCAGTGGTGGGCAGGGAAGGAATAAGCTACAACATCTCCACCATCGACATAGGAACCGCTACCAGAGAGAAGAAGGTGGGGCATCTTGAGGAGTCAGTGGCTACGGTGGTGTACTTGATAAAATAGGACAAGGCCTCAAAGGAAAAACTCAAGGCACAGGTAGCCGCCTTGATGGATTACATCCAACAATGGTCCTCAATTGATGACCTGCCTACCACATCTGCGATTCCACCCCAACTATTGTCCAAAGAAAAAATTGACAAGTTGGAGAGAAGAAAGAACTTGGAAAATACTATAGAGAGTTGGTTCTGATAGGTCCTGTACGTCAGGAACATGGGTATTAGCTGGGTTTTTTGAACAACCAACAAGTTCTTGGATCTACAACAATCTCTGGAGAGCACGAAGAAGCTTTCTACCGACTTCCTTGCAACGTACGACTCCACCTATCCAAAGATTGAGGCCATCCTCCAATTACCAAAAGCCACATGGGAAAAGGAACTTGCATTCAAAAGGGATCACTGGTTGATGGATGTGTGGAGGCAGGATTTCGTTAACAAGAAGGAAAGGTTGGAGCAAATAATGAGTAAGGTGGATCCAGAAATCGAATGGATCAAGGAAATTAGGGTGGAATGTGCTCAATATCTCAAGCTAATGATGGGGTATGACATGCCCTCAGTACAGATGGATCCAGAGAAAATAAAAAATTACTTTCAGAAGAAGATGGAGGATGGGATGTCCAGTGAAATAACAGTGGAATTCATGAGTTTTGTTGCCCGTTCCTTTGAACAATCAGAGCTGTTCAAAGATCAGGGCATAAAGTATGATGACGACTGGAGAAAGTTTGAAGATAATGCAAAAGAATGGAGCTACCAGATGTTGCGGTACGAGATCATTGAGGTAGACAAACTCCAACCAGTCATTCTAAAATTCATGGAGTATACAATATCAAAGAAGTAGGAGGACAACCCTGTAATCAATGAGCAACTCCCAAAGGAATAACTATAGCAAAAGGACAAAATAGGGAAAAGACAGGAATGCATTTTTAAATTATAATAAACTGGAGGTAGGTGAAACCCTATTTTGTAATGAATCTTGGCCACACAATAAGAATTAATTTTGGCCATTCATTTAGCTTTTTGGGCACTATAAATAGGGGTATCCTCTCATTTGCAAAGGGAGTTGAGTTGTTGTAAAGACATGCTGCTGAAATTTTTAATGAGAATACATTGACTTGGTGTATTTTTTGATTTTTTCACATGTTTCATGGTTCAATCTCCATTGTTAGTTACTTTACTTAGATTCCATTGTTGTTCTAGTTAGATGTATTCTTGCTTTGATGGATTTTAGTAATGTTGTTTCGTTGTTGTGAAAATTTTTGCTGTGTAGATGCCTTCTTAGTCCATACTTTTTGTTGTTTATTACTGGTAGATGGCTGTGTAAAGTTAGTATTGGCTTGAATTCAAAGTTGCTCCACACTTTCATCTTTGTTCATGCATGTATATAGTGAATAAAAGCTGAAATATTTGCAAACCTTAGAAGATAGCACAAATTTCATGAGACTGTGAAATTTTTGGTTAAGTGAAATCTTGTTTCAAGGAAGCTATCCATTGCAGAAACTCCATGACTATTGTTCTTAGTTAGTTGCAGACCTAAGAACTCCCTCTCTTCCTTGCTCTTTTCCTTTTTTTAGAATCGGCCTGTGCTAAGGTTCATTGCACATTGTAAAGCCAAACTTGAAGAAAACACCGAAGTTTTGGACCGCTATCCAAACCTACAACAAAGTGAACTTGACCTCCATCTTAGAAGCTTCAGATTTGAAGATCTACCTCACATCTAGCTATGTAAGTCTTCCCTATGATTACCAGAAAAAGCACATCAAAATCAACTGAGGATTTCCATGCAAGTCATGACCTGACACCCGAGAGACCTTGGGGAGATTTTCATCAGCTTGCAGTTGGAGATTTCCTTTCAAGAGAGGTAGTGCACCTACGTACTGCCTGTGTTGAGAAAGTGTACAAAACACCCATCAATAGTAATCACAAAGGGAATTTATGGTTGGCTAAGCATTGGAGGAATTACATCTACAAGCAGAGTTTTGTAAAATATGGAAATGGATGCACAGTTGCTGCAAGTTCTAGACAATAGTCTAAAACTCCATGTTTGTCATCAGATTTGGCTCTAAAATGATGCTAGAACTTTACTTCAACTCCAATTTTCAAAGAAAGGTCAAAACAAAAAAGGGATGAGAAGTTTCCTAAACCTACAACTAATGTTGAATATTAACAATGGAGGATGCTATAGTGGACAACCTTCCTAAAACTAAGTTCCACTTAACCAAGGGTAGTCTATGGTTTCATGAAACAAGTGCAATCTTCTAAGGTCTGCAGATTTTCAACCATTCATTCACCATTAAACATGAAAAATGGAGGAACTTAAGTGCAACAATGAAATAATTCTTAGAATAACTTTACACAGCTATTTGTCATCAATAGACAACAAAAAGTATGAGCAAGGAAGGGATCAACACCATAGCATTCTTCACCATTAAAGTGTTGCACAAACTTACAACTAAAGTAACTTAAAAATAAAACAACAAAGTAAGATTTAATATTGGGAGATTGAATCATGCACACATGTGAAGAAAACACAAGAATCCATCAAAATAATGTTATTCCCAATAAATTTCTGCAACATACCTTTACACAATAACTCAATTCTCTCTTTTAAAATGAGAGGAGACCCCTATTTATAGTTTTCCAAAAGCAAAATGAATGTCCTAGATTAATTTTCATTGTGTGGCTCAAATCCATTTTACATTAGGGTTTCACCTACCCCCAAATATATGACAATATAAAATACATCTTTTGTCTTTTCCCTATTTTGTCATCTAGTCTATTTTGTCTTTTAGTCACTGTAACTATTTTGGCTTTTAGTTGCCTTTTGTGTTGTAGCTGAAAATTGTTGAAGTATGACCTTTGGTTCATGTGTTTGCAACATTTCTTCATTGAATCTTGTTGCAGATTTTTGTCACTAAGAAGCAGATATGTTGCTCTTGATCTCAATGGATAGTTCTTTAACGATCACCATCATTTGGTGAAAGATAAAATAGATCCCTCTTCGTTGTTCTTCTTTGAGGTCACCTTTGCAAAATTTGACATTGATTCCATCGGGATGCATCAACATGTAAGTTGATGCTCCTTGAAAAAATAATCATCATTTATGTAAACATCCTTTTCCTGTTTTCCTCCAGGGGATCTTGTGGGCTTCTTTCCTTTATCAACCTTTCTTGTGGGCTTCTCTCATGGCCCCTCAACAAGATCCATAAATCCTACACCCAAAAGATGCAATAAGTTCTTTCATATATATAGAGGCAAAGAATACCAATTAAATTCTACAAATTCAAGGTTAGATGCATTCATAGATTCTCTAAAGATCATAATATTCATTCTAGTTTACCACGTTTGGGCAATTTGCAAGGATGCAGACCTAGGAGTGCAAGTTTCCCATGTGTGGAAGTTGTTTGGAGAAAGGATGTTAAACAACGTCCAAGAGGCTATAGAGACCCGCAAAAGGAAGTCCAAGGTTTTGCATGAGAAAGTTGGTGATAAAATTCCTTGAGATATTCTTTGGAATGTGTGGAAATTAGGTTAGAGGACCGTTGATGTCATTATGTGGTGCCCTGATGTTTTGCGGGTTTGGGATGAGCAGGTGTTGCTAGGTGGAAGGTCGTTCAAACTTAGCCATTAAGTTGGAAAATTTCAAGGGATAGAAACCCATAGGTGGAGTTCTGCATAGTGGGACCCATGGGTGGTTTAGACAGCATGAGTTTGTTCCCTAAGTTTTTATCATTTTTGTAGTACATATGGGAACCATCCAGTAGCCATTGGATGTTCACCATTATTGAACGGCCAAGAGTGAGCAGTAGTCCACAGACGATGGCTTGCACGGACGAGCTCGTATGGTGTTCATTGACTTGGGTTTTGCATTGAAGGAAATCACTTCAATGGAGTCCACAATGCAGACAGATGGGGCCATTTCACCACTAAGGGACAAAAATTGAGGGAAGGCTTCCCGCATGTGAGGATCTGCATGCCAATTTCACTTAGCAATTTTTTGTTTGGTGAATTCCTGAAGGAGGGACGAGGGAAGTAGAGCTCGCAATATAGACGGATGGGGTGGCCTTGTCGTTAGGTAGTGGCTATTGAAGGATATGTGGAACTCACTGATTTTGCAAGTTTCAAGCTTATAAGTTTCACGACGACACTAGGGGTGGAACCCACAATGCTAAAAGCCACAAGGTAAGACCACTGGTTAGCGGTAGAGGAACGGAGGCCACTCACAATGGAAACCCTGCATGGTTATTCCTGCAATTGGCTAATAACTTTTTCCTTTTTAGGGATTCTTTGAGTTTCATTAAGAATGGCTTGGGAACCAGTGTGGGCTACAAATATTTCTTTGTTGTATGAAGAACAACAATGGCATGTCGAGGTTCCGCAAGGGCATGACTTTGACTAGACTAAGGGATTTTGTCATTTTTAAGTAAATGCCTAGACATGGGGATGATCATAGTGAATTTGGTTGGGTGGTTTGAGGTTTTACTTTCAGAATTTTAACATTATCCTCAAAACCCTGACTATGAAAAGCACTTCTTTAATTTTCAAATGTAGGCCTACCTGAAAATGGTACAAGGATTTGATGGAAGCCTTGATTTTGATTCATCAAAAGCTAATGTGGGTGTGGGTTCTTCGTTCTCCTTTCTCTCCTTGAAATTTTGAAAATGTAATAGTGAAAATGATAGGTGGGGTCACCAATTTATAGAACAAATTGCATTAATGGAACACATTTAATCTTGGGTATGGTGATATGTGAGGTAGTTGGAGCTACAAAAACCTGATTGGGCATGGCCACTTGTAGAGACTTGGACGACTAGGGTCATTGTGGGGCCCACCATGTGAGCGGAAGTCCTAGGATGGCTGCTACTTAGTGACAAATAAATAGTGGAAACCCGCTAAGGGAGACCCGCAAATGCAAGTCTGCATGGGCCGAAGGACGACAGGGAAAAAGGCCAAGGGAATTTCCACAAAAGCAAAAGACATAGTAAATTTGGGCATGGCGATTCCGGCCAAAGGGAACTTGGTGAATTTACTACACGTGGCTAACTCAAGCTTAGACTTAGGGGCACACAAAATGAGGCAAAGGAAAAGATGACCCAACAAATCCAAAAAGGGAAAGAGGGGGTCCCTAATCCAAATGGGGCATGTGTGTAATAGGCACAACAAATGCTGACTCTACTGGGAGAATGGTCTCAAGCATTCTAAGGGTAAGGATTCATCTAGAACCCATAATTTCTTGTTGCATAGGCCAAAATAAAGTTTCCATAAGTGAACTATAAACTTGAGGAGGACGGGATCCTTAGCTGAATCTAATCACAAACATATCTCAGAAGTGTGTAGTGTGTTCATTTCCTTCCCTTAGAGACCATAACAAACAACAGTCAATCAGTCAAGGAAAGCTACACAGATTGTCTAACCACAAAAGTAACCTAGACATTGCTCCACTGCCAGTTAGGCATCCATAGCCCCAACAAAGTTGTCACTATGACCCCATGAACATTGCTCTATTGTCAACTAAGCATCCATAGCCCTGATAGAGTTTTTCGCACACTCACGTGATGAGGTAAAAATAACCTCATCAACATAATAGGATCAATATGCAAATCTAAACCTTTCAGTCCAAATTACCCTGCCAATTGATTACCTTTAGGAAAAATAATTGCCCTCTTTCTATGAATAAGTGTGCAGACTTTACTTCTTGAAGTTAGGAAAATTAAGCTTACTTATGCTAATTTAATGGTTTAGTCTTTGAGTATTTTGCAAGTCAACTCCACTTCCAATCACCATTCCAGTCAAAATGGAAATGAACACAGATCTTCATACTTTTGAAAACAAGCAAGTGGGTGCCAAAATTCCAGGAGCACACGTCTTGGGATGAGTCTTTATAATTTTGTTATCTTTCAGTTTCAAAAAATTTATGGCTCATGCGAGCCCCTTTAATATTGTATATCATGGGATTTAAAGTCCATCTATTATTGAAAATCTATTAAAAAGACTTTATCAATTGGAAAATAGGATTTTTGTTAGTCATTTTTCATATAAATATGTCATTGTTACAAATGATGAATAGAGAAGAAAATTATCGTTATGCTGCCAATCTATATTTTGAGTAAAAACTACCATATGAATATAAGTTTTCCTACCACTCTTTGAATCACTATGTACTATGAACAAAGTCTTTGGAATGAAGTAACTTAGAGAATTTCCAATGCATGTGATATGAGGTAGTTGTAGACACAGCCGAGAGCTAGCCACTCGAGGGTTCTAGATAGATAGATAAGTATTTTATTTCTTATTCTGCATTTTCTTTTAGTAGATAACAATTGAAGTTGTAATCCATCTTCATGAGTATATGTTATGTTGTCAGTGTTGAGTCTATAGGTTATAGCTAAGTCTGTAGTTTTTGAAATTAACATTTGAATGTTCAGAGCACCTTTCTTTAGTTGATTATGTTAAATTGTTTTATGTTAGTAGTGGAGTTGTTATCTTTTACATTAGATAAATGTTTCCTAATTTCTTTACATGTTTTACTTCTTCAACAATTTATGCATTCTTTAGGTTAATCATTTCCATTCTTTCTAGTTTAGTGGTGATGCTTTTCAGATTTATAGTTTTCTGATTTCTGGGTTGAATTATTTTCCACTTTCTAGATAGATGATTCATTGCTTTCAAGATTAGAGGCCCTTTAGCTTAGAACTTTTATTCAGTTGGTTAGTGTTTAGGAAACCTAAGAGAGACAAGTTGAGATGTCTTCTATTTCATACAACCGTTGGACACTACCCAGTCTATAAATTGATGTGTTTATTCACTAAAGTGTTAGGACCTAACGACAACCTGTCACTTTTTGGCATCGTTGTTGGGGGCTCCTTTTTTTAGTGTTAGTAGGAGATATCTTGAATACCTCTTTTAGGTATAGGAATAGCTCTTTGGATTATTTTCTACATGGTCAGGAAACAAGGCCCCCATGAAAGATTCATACCAAAAAACCCCCTAATCGACGTACCAACAAGTAGGGAGGAAGGAAACTTAGATCAATAACTTACTAAGGAATTGACTGAATCGGGTCAACCTGAGACCTTCCCACATACCCCGGAAAGAGAACAAATAGTGGTCGAGGAACATATTCCTTTGTAAACTCCTGAACCTTGTGCCACTGAGCAAATTTTGGAAGAAGATCACATTCCCATCAACATCATGGGTGACCATAGAAATTCCACTAATAACCACAACATTGATAACCCTCTGCCATGCACATTCACTTATCATATTATTATTTATGCAGATGATATGAAAATGAAAAATATCTCATCGGCTTTCTTGCCAACCTTTCGAGGTTTGTCTATTGAGGACCTTGATTAGTTTCTATTTGAATTTAAAGTCTTGTGTCAGACATATGACTACAAGAATGATAATAAAAAATTAAATCTTTTCCCTTCCACTCTGAAAGACTCAATTATGCGTTAGTTTATGGGGTTAGTTTCTCAGTTGATAACCTCTTGGGATGAAGTGGAGTTTGTCTTTTTGGAGAAATACCAAAGTTACTGTAGGGTGAGTGATATTTTTGCTTATTGTCACTTTGTTGCTTGGGAGTTAGTGTGTTTTGAAAATAAGCCCAATGTTTGGTGTGTTCATTTGGTTTAAGATTTGATTAGTGAAATTTCTTTATTACCATATCAAGATGTCTTAATTAATTTCAAACTAAAATGTCTATGTCTAAGAAAATTTCATTCCACAATTTCCAATATGTGAAAATCAAGAGGCTAAAGCCATAGTTTCCTATGTTGACTTTGGAATGTGTGAATTGAGATATAAGTCTAAATATTTAGAATCCTCTAAGGAAAAATCCTTAGGGACAAGCAACAATATAAGACTTTTCAAAGGTATTTACACTAAGTCCAAATGGTTTGAAATTTGAAGAACATGTTGATGCTTGTTTAAAATGTTTTGGGACCAAGAAATGTGTCAAAATGACTCAATAAGAACAATAAATAACAACCTAATGGAGTAAGTACATACTTCTTGGTAGGCTTGCCATAATCCCCTAAGAGATGATAAATTTGTGAAGATGGAATGGACAAATAGGCTATGTCAAGGAAATGTACCATCTTGAAACGACAAGCAAAAGAGTCCCATCCCTATTTTATTTATTGCCTCAATGAAAAACTGAACGTGGTAAGTAACTCCTTGGAATAGTGTTATTCCAATGCACTACCTCAAAGTACGTTTCCAAAAACAAGGATATGTTCTGAAGAAAAAGTGTTTAATGACAACTGTGAACACTGAGATGTATAGATCAAACATAATCCACTTAAGGCTTTAGCCATTCTTTCCCAACTCATACGTTTAGACGAGGATGAGGCATAGTATGTTATTCCCATCACAGATTGAAGCTACTTTCTCTAGATTTTGAAACCTTTATATAGGCCATCGGTAAACATGCTTGTTTAAGAGTTGCTTATATGAGTTCTCCATTGCGGGATATGTCTCATTCGCAAGCCCTTATATAAAAAAAGGTAAGAAAAATGTTATTTCTCTTCACCCAAGATCAAACAAAGCACAAGAGGAGAGGATACATAACAAGTTCTTGGGGTGACCAAAAAAATTTGTATACTTGGAGTGTTTCTCTTCACCCAAGATCACACGAAGTGCAAGGGAGTGGATACACACTACAAGTCTACACAAGCAAAGCACTCACGGAATACACTCATTCTTTTTAATCACCAAATTCAATGATGACTTCATTTTAAGCACCAAACTAAAGTGTAAGTTTTTATTTTTTCAATTTTAACCAATATCACAATGATGAGGATGTATGTGTTCAATTTTAACGAAATTTGAAATATTATTGCATTGTTTATTTTAAACCCAATGGAAATCTATTTGTCTGAAAAAATGAAATGAAGCAACATATGAGGGGTTATATCATCCCCTAAGTGTTCAAAACACTTTTACAATAAACAAAACTGAGAAAAACTAAAAAGATTTTTTTTAAAGTTTTTTTGATATTTTCTATGTTCTAGTAAATTGCATTTTTGGAGGTCTTTAGAGTGGAATTTGGGTTTGAAACTTGCATCAGTCCCTAAAAATTGATTTTTGTAGCCACTTGATTTTTAGGGACTGAGCTAGTACTCTTGGTGTAATATCCCTTGTCAAATTGATGTGGATTTGCACTCAAGGAATATTATCAAACACTTATGATGCAAACTTTAAGCTTGTTGGTTTGTGCTTTCAATCTGATATGTTCTTGCTTAGATGTGTTTTGAGTGCTACAAATAGATGTTTGAATGCTTCCAAAGGTGCTATTTTGATTAATAATGAAATACATACTTTTCTTGACCACTCTCATACATTTACATGACTGTAATTAACAATAACAACAAGTTGACATAATGTCAAACACTTTGAATGAATCCTAAGATAGTCAATTTGCACCTACAACAACTCGGAAATAATGCAAACACTTGTCATGTATAATATTCAACTCCCAAATGAAGGTACAACAAGAAACATGCAAACCTTTTCTAAACAGTCACTTACAACCAATAGACATTTGAGCAAACATATAGCATACAACTAGTAAGCAACAAGATATAAGCAATGCACTTATCTCTCCATTGATGAATGTAATCCTAAGTACATAATGATGTAGAGATGTCAACACTTACAAATGAGATGCAAATACAAAGTCAAATCTGATATGAACATCCACCTACAACAAAAACTCTATATTGACAAATACTATCATGCAATTGCATATGATTTACAATGGAACTTGGAAGTGGAGGTTGCCTGCACAAATGGATTTGTTTCTCCTTGAGCTTGATGACTTTACCCTCAAAGAAGTAGCGCCCAACCTCATAAAATCCTACCAATACTTCTCATATTTTATTGGAATTTTAGATGCCTTCTAGTTGCAAAATTGAACCCTAGAATAAGCTGCCCTTGTACTACTATGATCAAACCTCTATAGTAAATGTAACCTGCTTGTAATATCCTTCTAATAACATCATATTTTCTTGCTTATCCTCCTAGAATGAATGCTGCAAACCCCTCTTGAAATTGATGAAAAATGAGCAAGGTATGAGCCAAATCATGCATCCTTTTGACTGGAAATGGTGGTCTAAAAACACACTATGATATAATCAGATTATGCCAAATATCAACTCAATCACTAAGGGAAAAATTGATGAAGATGAAAGCATCAAAATTGTCCTCCAAATTGAATCTCCAATTGAATAGAAAAATTGGCCCTTGGCCACAAATTTAGCTCCAATGAAAGGATTGATTTATCCTCTCCTCAACTGCAACCCTTTCGAAGGATATCTCACCACCTCAGTTATGCTATCAATCGGAGTTTTCGTTCCTAAAGAGAATGTAAAAAAAACTACAGAAACCCTTGACTCCACAATGGACCTATCAAATCAATTATCAAACTCTTCATGTATGAGAAGCAAGCCCTCATACTCTATTTATACTTTTTCACCTCAAGAGGTCAGCCTCTTCTAAAAGTCTCCAAATAACACTATAATATTATATTATAATTGCACTTTATTAGAATATTAAAATATAACTCATCAAGTGCAATATGATAACACAATACGTTAGCCAACAAAATGTTATCAAACAATGTGTTATGAAACAAATGTTATCCAATAGTATATTATCAAACCATGTGTTATCAAACAATATGTTATCCAACATCCGACAAATCATAAGAAACCTCCGATTAACTCCAAAATTAATGAGTAGAAGTCAATAGTTGATTGGGTAACTACGTAAAGAAGACTCCCTAACCATGCTCAGCCTATGAGGGTCGAGAATAAGCTAAATCCTCTGAATAGTGACACTCATGAAAATGGGGACATTACACTTGGAGACCTTTCCAATGGTGTAAATAGATTTGAATTCCAAGCACCGAGTATAAAGTTATGACCCCAATAAGCTGGGGTAAACAATTTCCTAGTTTTTCACTATTTTCCAAATCTGCAAAATTAGTTAGCCTCACAAAAAATACCAGAAGTTAGGAAATGATTAGAGAGTGGATTAAATTGAAAGATCAATATGAACATTAAAATCTAGCTCTATGTTTTACCTTGCAAAAGCGTCATTGGCCAACAAAGGTGTGGCTTTCGTAAACATCAAAAGTGTCATTGTTCTCCAAAGGCATTATTATATTTCAAAGGTGTTGCGCTAGTGAAAGTCAAAAGCTTCGCTCTATAGAAACTAGTGATGTCAAAAGCATCTCTATATTCAAAAGCAACTTTGTAGCCAAAAATCAATAGTGTTGTAATATTCAAAGGCATCACTCTAGTGAAATTCAAAAGCATTGCTCTATAGAAACTAGTGACATTAAAAGCATCGCTATATTCAAAAGTGACTTTGTAGCCAAAAATAATAGTGTTGCTTTGTCTGCAACCTAGAAATGACGAGAAACTCAAGAGAAATGCATCAAATTCAGTTAGTTCTATGCTCCTTTTAGAACCAAAATGTGATTGTAAACATAACCAGACCTAAATAGACCAAATCCATATGAATTTAAGCTAGATTAAGTCCATTATGTTATAATCCCAATGAAATTCTTGAAAGCTTCAAACCAAGCAACCATTAAACTAAGCATGAAATAAACCATAAAAGCATAAGGAAACCTAATCTAAGACCCAAACTTCATTCTATTGGAGGAGTGGTGTTGCATATGATGTGGAATGCAACCCTTTCCCAATCCTTTGGATAAACAAGTTGTCGAATGGATTTTTAGTGATGAGAGTTGATGAAATTGATGAAAACCTAAGCTAAACATGAATGCAAAGCTAGATTAACATAGATAATGAAAGCTAAATGCTAAAATGGTGATGCTAAAATGCTAATGGAGATGGATGCAAACTAAGCTAAGTGGAAACAATGCTCAAATGTGGTAGCCAATAATGGAAACTAAGCTAAAATGGATGCATAAACTAATTGAGATGATGCTAAAATGCTAAAAATTTCTCTAAAGATTGTTCTAAATTTTGCTATAGTAACTTTGCTAAAATGATTAGATCCCTATTTCATAGAAGTGAGGTCTATTTATAGGTAAAATTGTGAAACCAATGGTCAAGATTGGTTAGCTTAATCAAGGGATGAGAATTAATGAGAGGATTAGGCATGGATTGAGGATTCTAATCTGGTCAATGTTACAAGTTGATAAGGATCAAGCAATTTGATTAATGGTCCAAATCTTCTCTCAACAAACACACTTCCTAAGAATTAGGAAGCGGTTAAAAGATATTTTCATTTTAAATGAGTGCACAAAAAGGAATATTCCCTTGCAAGTGGGAGGGTGAGGATAATTAGTAATTTGATAATTAAAACAAAGTTTTAATTGTGCAAATTAGAGGAATTTAGGATTATCAAATAAATTATTTATTTATTTAATGAAAAAGGGGGTTAAGTGACATTTAATTAAATAATTTAGATTCTTCAATTAAATGAGAGGATATAACGAGGGTTTAATTTAAATAATTTGCATTATTCAATTAAACAAGATGAAATGTTAGTGTGAAAGAGGGTGAATTAGCCTAATGAAAATAATTAGATTAATAGATGAGAAAATGATGCATTTAATTAAATAACTAGGATTATTTAATTAAATATTCGAAAATGAGGATTAATTTAGGATGAAATGGTGTTAGTAATCAGATTTAAGTGTGTAATATCATTCAGGACAATTTTAAGTGTCTACAATTTATTATCACATTTACACCATGTTCTTCTTCAAAGGTACCACTACATGTGTTTGCCTCTTCATATTCTATTTGTCTAATTTTATTGCAAAACATCTTCTCCCTCTCATTATACTTGGTAAAAAATTAGGTTCCCTAACTTTAACATCCTTTAAGTAGATAACGTTTACGGTTTTTGGATTCCAAATCTTGTAGCCTTTGAAATTCTCACCATAACCAATAAATATACATATTTTTTATATAAGATACAACTTAGAGTACGTCCCCTTAGGCATAAAATAAATTTCTAACAATCAAACACCCATAAATGTGTTACCATTCATTTCCTTCCAATCCACATTTTATATGATGTTTTTTTCTAGTGCAGAAGTAGGAGACTTATTATTCAGGTAAGATGTGGTGCTAGTTGCCTCCACCCAAAGTTCATGTCTTGGAACCACACTAATCAAGATGCTCTTAGCCTAATATAGAAATGTTATATTCAACCTTTTAGCCACTCTATTCTATTGGGTGTATATGGCGCAGTCCTTTACTTCACAATTACAACATTCTTATAAAATACATCAAACTATTTACAACATAATTTAATTCCATTATCTATCCCAATCATCCTTTTTTCTTACCAATCTAATTCTCAAAAAGAGTTTTGAACTCCTTAAATTTGAGAAACTCAAAATTATTCCTAAGAAAATATATCCAAGAATACCTATAAGAATCAACAAGTGACAAACAATAAATAGAATTACCAATGGATGGGATATCCATAGGACCAAAAACCTCACTATGTATCACCTCTGAAATATCCTCTATTCTAGTGGTTTTAGAGTTGAACCATGCTCTATTTTAATTACCTATAACATAATGCTCACAAAATTCAATACCAACAAACCAATCAATAAAACCTTCCACAATAGATTTACTAATAACAAGAGTTTAAGTTGTATCACATAATATGTACTATAGCAAAACATCAACTTATTGAATATAGATCTAACTACACCTATCATTATTTATCAATTTCATTATATATTTCAACATTATAATTATGTTAAATATTTTATCTGAATTACTAATATATGTGTTATCTACTTAAATTTATATAATCTAAATGTTTTTTCTTAATTGGTAAAAATATGTATAATACAAAGCCATCATAAAATAAATAGAAAAAATAATTTTAATCAAAAAATACAAATATGATCTAGTCTTAAATAGTTGAAAACTTAACTAAAACTTAAAAAAATAGAATTAAACACTTCCTATAAAACTAAAATATTTATTAACCAATAAAATTAAAAAAAAAACCTTTAAATTAAATACTAACTAATTTTCTCTTAGACTTCTCATTTTTTTAAGAAAAATAAAATGCCTTCCATGAAGTTCAAACTCAAGCTTTACCCCACCCTCTAAAAGAAACACACTTAGATTTTTTCTTAAGTCCTAAAAATATTGTATTTTTTAAATAAATTTATTTTTCTATTTTCTAAAAGTCTACTTAAAACATATGTTTTTTTTAATATCTCTTTCTAAATGCATCTCAACATTATCTTAATCTTATTACATTGTTTTTGAAAGAACATTATCTTAATCATCAATTATCTTCAACAAATTTATCATTATGCCACTTTAATTTGCCATTATTTCTTTTAAAGTTATTTTTCATTGTATGTAAATTTCAACTTATTTCAATATTTTTTCAAAAAGTATTTTATAAAGTTATTCCTTTTATCACAAAATCGACCTTTTAAACTTTTGAATTATGTCCAGTGTAAATCCTAACATGGCCCTAAATAATTGTACACTATAATTATGAATCAAGTACGTACACTATTTAAATAAACAATTATCATAATTGTAATTCAAAGATCCTATTTTTCTCCTTTTAACGTGTCTAATTTTGAATTTGGATTTCTCCTTTAAAGGGCCTTTCTTATCCATGAAAAGATTAATGTCTTTGGCCACTTTACCATGACTTTGGTTTTCCATAGTCAAATTGTCAATATTTATCTTAAAGATGGGTACTTTCTTTGTTATTATTATTAACATTGTTTTAGATTTATATGTATGTACTAGCTGAGAAGGTCCAATCAATTCAAACATGATTATATCAAATTTATTGTATAGATAGCATTTGAAGTTATGGGTAAATTATTACATACAGTGGTACTCATAATAATTTAATCACATGTATATTGTTCTTAATTTTTTTTTATTTTGAATTGGATTTAACATAATTATATATGGACATATGATGTATTTTTATATTAAGTTTGATTTATTTTTAAGTTTTATATATTGATATGTGATATTATATATATATATAGATTTTACACATACATATTATATATTTGATTCTCACTTTCAGATCTACATTTCTTGTTTCGAGTCAATCCTGTGGTGCTTGAGTTTAATCTAGAGGGGCATAAATGGACCCTAAATTTTTATTTTTTAAAAATTCAAATTCAAGACTCCCTCCCTTTTCCACTAATTATTTGGAGCCAAATTAGTACAAATTTGCAGAATATATTTTTATGTCATAGTATTTAGAGACATTCATTTATGTAATTAATTCATAGGTAATTCATATGATTGATCATGGAGAAACTATTCTCATTACATTTTGATTTAAGACTTATAAAATATTGAATATACATCTAGTCTATTTACATGCTTAAGAATGATGCCTTCAAATATTAATCTAACATTGTAAATTTGGTTTATCAAGGGGTTGACCTAGAAGAACTTGACCCTAGAAATTTGACAACTTCTTTAAAGGTATTATATTTATTGTTATAATTTATATTTTAAAAGAATTAATAGTTAAATTATAAAATCAAAGATAATTATTTTTTTATGAAGCTAAATAATTTATAATCAATCCATATAGTTTTCCAAAATCACTAGTGGTTTTAGAATCTTATTCTAAATTTTCAGGGTATAGGTTATATTATCAATACGAGAAGGTTAGAATCACATCTAGAATCTATTTTTCTTTTTGCCTCAAATATTTAGTTGCACTAATATATTATTATAAAGTTAAATATAAAGATGTTTGAACTAGTCTCATATTTTTTAAAAGGTCAAAGTAGATTAAATATTAATCTTTTTTTAATGTAGTGGATTATAATATCATAAGAAAGTATAAATTTAAACTAGAATTTATTCTTTGATTAAATCGCTACAAATAAGAATGCCTACTCTAGTTTATCAAAATTACATAATAACCAATCTTACTTCAATCATACTTTCAAAAAAATTAAATATAAATAGATGTCATAATCATAAAACATACCATAATCTTATATTTTAAAATAACACTCGAACTTATATTAAGTTTTTTCTATACTTTTCAAGTCTTTACAAACTCCCATATTACAATTCTTCTATACTTTTTGAAGTCTTCAAAAACTCTCATATAGAGCTTATGGTAGTTAAACACAATACTAAGATCATGGTAGTTTGTGAGGTCTAAAGAAGCATGTTTGAATTCCATATAAAAGATACCTACCTTATATGGAATTCTAGATGATACCTTTATGTACATTCATCATTCTCTTCTAAATGTATTAGTCTTTTCTAGTATATTTAAATTATATATGCCCTAATCAATCAAAGTCTATCCATGTTATTGTGTATTTGGTCAACATATTTAGGTACATATATAATGGGAAAAGGGACTTTAAAAACAACAACGTACACTATTTGAAGATTGAAATTTGGTACAATATCCTAAAATTGAATTTCTCATTAATACCATGTGTTTAGGCTTGAATTGTTATATGGTACACATTTCCAACACAATGTAGATGGATGTGACATTGACTTTAAATTATTATAGTAGCATGTGTTAAAGTTGTAGGGTATCCTATGCTTTGTTAAGGCCCAAACAACGTGGCAATGATAGAGATGGCAGCATCCCATGTAAAAGTTGATGTGATATGATTCTCTTAATTTGTTCATGTTTCTTTGATTGGATATGAATATGTCAGATTGATTCCCTTTGTTTCTTTGGGACCTAATTATGCAAGTGGCATGATGATGGAACTTATCTTGTAGATAGATAAAGTGGGTTGTTGTTTCCAACTATATTGCAGAACAAGTCTAAGCTTTGTTGCATGGAAAATGTGCAACATTCCCATGTAATTGTAAGGGGGGCCTTTCTAGTGTCTATTTAAAAAACTTGGAGCACCAAAAAGGACAGTCAAACTTTATTGGCTTTACATGGTCACCAACCAACCAATCCCGTTTTCATTAGGATAATATCTAATAGAAAATAATTTAGAATAATTTTCTAAGTTATGATTGTAAGTTCATGTGACTATTCATTTTGTTGCTCCAATTTATCTACTTATTTTATAGATGTTCATATTGAATTAAGAACAAATGTTTATAAATTTATGTTGACAACTTGTTTGATTGAATACTGTTCATATTGAATAGTAGTAGATTTATGTTATTATAGGTGTTTATTTTGGCATATTTGTGTCCACTTATGGACTCTAGTTAGTTATTGTTCATTAATGGATCATAGCATCTAGTTAATGTCACTTATTTATTTTATATATGATGTGATTGTAAATTAAGTTTGAAGGGAAAAAATTCATTGGTAGTATTTAAAAATAAATAAAAATAGATTTCATAGTGTAATAAAAAAAATTATATAGTTTTTATTAGTTAATGTCACTTATTTACTTATTTATTTTATATATGATGTGATTGTAAATTAAGTTTGAAGGGAAAAAAATTCATTGGTAGTATTTAAAAATAAATAAAAATAGATTTCATAGTGTAATAAAAAAAATTATATAGTTTTTATAAATATTAGGTAAGTTATAAGTCATTAAGTTTTTAGTCATTTAAATAAATAAATAATTTAAGTTTATAAAATATATTTAGTTATGATAAAATTAGGTGTTAATTTGATGTTGAAATCATTAAGGCTTGTTGCTTGTCATGACATTTCATTACCATGAGACCATATTTCTTTGAGACATTTTTTTCAAACAATTTGTTGCCTTGTCTATGCAACCACATTTTTCATACATGTCTACCAAAGCATTTTAACAAACAGTTAACTTCCTTGCTACTGTGGTTAAAAGCCTAAAATAGGTGCTTTCAAACAAGCTATGGATGCTTGGAAAAAATCTATGAAAGCATAATAGTAAGCAATAGCATAGACAAGGCAATGAACTAGTTGAAAAAATGCCTCAAAGAAATGCGGTCCCATGGTGATGGAATTTCATGACAATCCATAGTAATTCGCTTGTCATGGTATTCACCATGGAATTCCATCACCATGAGACCACATTTCTTTGAGGCATTTTTTCAACCAATTCACTGCCTCGTCTATGCTACCATATTTTTCATACATGTCTACCAAAGCATTTTATCAAACAATTCACTACCTTGTTGTTATGGCTAAAATCCTAAAACAGGTGATTTCGAACAAGCTATGGATGCTTGGGAAAAATCTATCAAAGCATAATAGTAAGCAATAGCATAGACAAGGCAGTGAACTGGTTGAAAATTTTCCTCAAAGAAATGTGGTCTCATGGTGATGGAATGCCATGAAAAGAAAATTGATATTGATTGTCATGGCATTCCATCACCATGAGACCACGTTTCTTTGATGCATTTTTTCAAACAGTTCATTGCCTTGTCTATGCTACCACATTTTTCATACATGTCTACCAAAGCATTTTATCAAACAGTTCTCTACTACCTTGAACCTATGGCTAAAAGCCTAAAACAAGTGCTTTCAAACAAGCTATGGATGTTTGGAAAAAATCTATCAAAGCATAATAGTAAGCAACAAGCTATGGTATTTCTTTAATTTGAATTGTTGCAAAGTGCTGACAAGAATGAGTTTACATGTATTAGATCTTGAGTAAGTTAAGGTTTTCAAATTTCTTTTTTTTTCTCTTGAAATAGGAAACTAAATTAATACTAGATTAATGCAGAACATTACAAATGAATCAATGTTGAAGGTTGACTATGGGTCAATACCTGCATATGATGAGAAAGTAGCCAATGAGAGGGACATGTAAAATAATCTATTTCCATGTAATGAATGTCTTGGTGGAAAGGTGAAAAAAATAAATGTGATTTATCGACATATGATAAGAGATGGGCATAGTGATATAAGCCCTTGGGATTACAATTATTATGAAGATAAGATAGAATTGTAGAGTGTGAGAGATGAAGAGGCAACAAACACAGATGAAGTGGCACCAAACATAGATGAAGAGGCAACAATGTTAGAAAAAGGGTTTGAAGTTGATAGAATGTTGAATGAGGGTCTAAACGATGATTGGGACAAGTTGATGGAGGATGCTTTAGAGCCTGTGTATGTTAATTGCAAGTTAAGTCATTTGACAACAATCCTTCAAATTCTTTACTTGCAAGTGGTGTTTGGTTGGACAAATGAGAGTGTAGATCAATTATTGGCATTATTAAGTTCATGTTACCACTTAACTCCACATTGCCAAAAAAATGAAATTAATGTAAAAAGAAAATCACTAAGCTAGGCATAGGGTATGAAAACATCCACACATGTGTGAATGGTTGTGTATTATTTCCCAATAATCTTGCAAGTGAGAGTGAATGTTCAAAATTTCATGAAGCAAGGTATAGACAAGGGTTGAAATCAGTTGTGGTTCCTAGAAAGGTTCTTCACCACTTTCTGATAATCCCACGATTACTTTGAATGTATAGGTGCAGAGATGTTGTTGAACTTATGCAATGGCATGCCCAAAATAAGAGCATTAATGTAAAACAATGACATGTGCTTGATTCTAAGACATGGATGGAATTTGATAACAGATGCCCTAATTTTTCTCAAGATCCTCGTAATACAAGGTTGGATTTGGCTAAATGGTCAACTTGGCTAGTGTTTTTAATAAATTATAACTTTCCTCCATGATTATCAACTAAACCATTTTTCTTAATGCTATCATTGATTATACCAAGAAAGAAAAGTGTGACTTCAAATACAATTGATGCTTATCTAGAGCCATTATATGATGAGCTAATGGAATTGTGGAAAGGAATTGAAGTAATTCAAACTCACTTTAAGAGATTCATTATTCTTTATGATTCATGATCTTCCTGCATATGGCACATTGTTTGGTCTCACTATTCATGGATACCATGGATGTCCTGCTTACAACTTTAAGGATTTTGTGAGGCACTCAAGAAGTCTGTGTAAGTGTATTTATTTTGGACATCGTGCTTACCTTAAAATGGATCATCCATATCATCGACAAAAATCATGTTTCAATGGTCAAGAGGAGAATCGTGAAGCACCATTGCTAATAACAGGTGATTACATTATTGAGAATGGACAAAAAAGAATGTCATTTATCATTAAAAATGATGGGATTGCTGGTAGTAGATATGATCCATGTAATGAAAGATATGTAAAATGGTTGTGCATATTTTATAATTTGTCATACTTTAAGGATATAGCCATTAGGTGTACTGTTGACTTTATGCATACTGAGAAAAATATAGCCTATGCTATTATAGAAAATCTTTATGGTGCTTTTGATACTATTTCATCATGTGAAGACTTTTAAGAACTAAAGATTCCTCAAAATATTTGGGTTGAAAAATATGATGATGAAAAATATAGAAAACCTAGTGCTCCTTAAGTCTGGACAAAGGAACATTTACAATTCTCATAGTTGATGTCTCAGACTTGCTTTCCCATTGGATATGTAAGTAGTAGTATTAGAAGCCAAACTGACATTAATAGTTGAAGAGGCCTCAAGACCCATGACTATCATGTCATAATCGAGAATATTTTACCTATTGTGCTAAATATATCAAGTTTGGAAAAGGGGCCAAGATTGGCAATATAAAGTTGGGCCTAGTATTAAAGAGAATGAGTTTACATGTATTAGATCCTTCGAATTTTGATAGTTTGAGGGAGGAGGTTGTTGAAGTCCTTTATCTACTAGAATGGGAATTTTCACCAACAATCTTTAAAAATCTATGCATATTTTGATACATCTAGAATATGAACTAGAGAATTGTGGCCTAGTAAGAATGAGAAGGATGTATCCTATAGAACGACATATGAAGGTTTTGAAAAAAATTGTTCACATTAAGGAAAAACTGGAAGGAAAAATGTCTAAGGGATATTCAATGCAAGAGGCCATGGGATTTTGCATAGAATATATGAAGGATTTTAAAAATGCCAATCGATGTATACAGGACGATGATGAAGATGAGAGAGTTGTTGGTGAAGTATTAGAAGGAAATGGATGTCGCTTCAAGCTATCACATCAAGAAAGAAGTGTGATACATGCCTATATTCTTCAAAACACATCTTCGTTTGATAAGTGGGGCAGGTAAAAAAATTACACAATAATTTATTTACTCAATTGCATTTAAACATTTATATTATTAATCTTACTATTTGTATGCTAATATTCTATGTAGAAAATATGAAGAGAATCAAACTTGGATGCAACATCGACCTCAAAAGCGCAAACATGATGATTTGATTGGAGGTGATTCTTTTCCAAAATTTGAAGAATGGATTGCTAATGCAGTCAATGATGAAAAAGAAGAAGGTAAAGATATAACAACAAAGGAAAGTGAGCTTTCACAATCTCCACATTTATGGGCTAATCGTTTTCGTAGAATGTGGGCCTATGGTAGTCATTTAATAATGGAATAAAGAGACAAAGGAAAGACAAATTGTGATTGAGTTGTTAGTGTTGAATTTCTTCACAAAACTGAGAAGAAATTTTATGTTGGATTCATCCAAGAAATTATTGAAGTAGATTTTCATGAAAATAGTCCTATATTATTAAAATTTAAGTTGATCTAACCATCTGTAGTACAATTTGATGAGTATGGATTTGTACGCGCAAATACACAATATTTTGTATCAGAGATAGATGAGTCATATGTTTCCCCTCTTCAAATTAACCAATCATTTCTAATTGATGATGTAAGAAGCCTGAGATGGCCATATTTCATTCAAACAAAGTCTTGTTCAAAATGAAAATTCATAAAAGTTTTCGATATAATGCCTGATGGGCAATATGTTAATATAAAAGAAACATTTGAAGAAGTGGATGAAGATGATGATGGAGTGTTTGAAGAAGATATTTTGATTACCAATGAAGAGATTGGGAGAGAGAATGTATTGCATGTCATAGATGAGGATGAGGAAGAAAATCAAGTAGATGCAAAAATGAGTGATCAGGATTCTAATCTTACTGGAAACATAGATGATTATGATGATGTTTTGTGACCTTAACTAGCCTATCACTTTAACTTGTAAGCTTGTCACCTAAACTTTGGTTATATGTATGGTGTAATTTATTATTGAATCATGTAATAAAGATCTGAGTATAAGTGTGCTTATTCACTGTTGTTTCACTGATACATTTCTGAATGTAATCATCATTATTCTATTGGTACATTGTATACAAAACCTGAGATGTTCACTATTGATTTGAAGTGCATTCATAGTTAGGTCCAATCATTCTTCTTAGTGTTCTTACTTTGGTTAAAATTAATTTTGTTTATTTAGAATATAATTTCTTGTATGTCCTATATGTTTTCTAGATGCTAGACTTTTCTAACTTCTCTAGAACTACTAGATATAAAAAGAAGTAAGCAAGGTATAAAGGTATCAAATAATGCAACAAAATACCTATGAAAGTAAATAACTCTTTAAAATCCTAGAGATAAATTATAGTCATTTCTCTAATATTTGGATATCTTTAGTTTGTAATACAGCTTCTAGCCTCCACATGCATTGAATATGCTTGTGTGAAGAAAAAAATAATGAACATCTCTGATTTAATAATACATATAGATATCTTAGCATTAGGTCTAATTAACACTAAAAATCCCCATACAGTTCCAAAGATTTAATAAATCATCATATATGCTTAAATAAGATGTGTTTAGCACCTTTACATTCATAAAAATCCATTACCACACCCTCAAGGGAATAGTTGTTCAGTTATAAGGGCCCTCGACAGTATGGTGGGGTAGAAAATAAGATGTAATCATATACCACTATACCATGACAGTCAAAAAATATTTCTATGAGATGGAAGTGACAGGTCTCTTGAGTATAGAAGTATACCACTACCCCGGGAAAAGCAATGACTATGTAAAATAAAAACTAAAGTATGGTGGTATGAGATCAACTTAACTATCAAAGGTTAACCCACTATCCTACAATCAATAAACAATGACATTAAAATAACAAGCAGTATGGTGGTTTTAAGTTATATAACCCACTATCCTGTGATTAGAATATTGTAAAGCAAAAGTAAGTACACGGTATTGTGGTATGAAGCTATATAACCCACCACCCCGTGTTGGGTCTCAAAAATGCAGGTTACAAATCCTAAGAGGATGCCAGGCTCTATGATCAAACTTGTAACATTTTTGAAACAACAAATGGAGTTAACCTATATGGTTGATGACTCCCTGCACTTCAAGCTTTGCTAAACCTAGGCAGGTGGACCTTGATAGCTAAAGAAAATCTAAGGGTTGTGTGACTTAATTAGATTTAAGGATCTATCCACAGTGGCATAAAGTGTGGAATAGATGAAGGTTTGTTAACTGCTCCTACTCCTAATGAAATAATTGGAAATTTAGAATATGAAAGTGGATAAGTAAGGTATAATGAAATGTGAAGTGGACCAGTGCCTTATTGGGTAAGCGAAGTCAATGAAGTTTTATGATAATTGACTAGTATTGGTTATAGTTATAATTGTTTGGCACTTATGTTTGTTTATACCTTGTATAAACATGCAAGAATGTGATTAAAAAACTCTACTTATTGATCCAATTGATCCTATCAGGTTACTGTGACTTATTTAAAAGGATTTTAATCCTTCTTTGAAAGAACCAATTAAAAAGAATCACACAATGAAAACAAATGTGTATTGAAAAATGAAGCATATCCTCAATTCGAATAACAAGATAATATTGAGTTGGAGACAGTATGGAAGTCTTATCAATTACAGGGCTCTTCTTACTTATCCAAACGTTACTTCCAAGTTACTACAATCAATTAAAAGGATTTTAATTCCTTGATAGAAACCAATTAACTTGATTACACAATAATAGTAAATGTGTCTAATGAAATTGAATATCAACTTGGATACACAAGTTCAAATAACAGAGAAATAACAGTGTGGAGATATCCAGATAATTGTTCAAATCAACAAACAATAGACACCAATGTGAAGTCACATAGAATTAAAGATCTTTTATTGATTTCTACCAAAATTTATGCATGCATCATGGTCCTTACAGTATAATCTACATGATATATATTATGAAAGTCTCTTCTTTTGTATATCTCTCTCTTCTCTCTTTTTTCGCTCTTGTCATTCAATCATCACATGTTCAACTTATATAGCAATATCTTGAAGAGGGTATACCTCTTCATAAGTGTCTTTTGGGACTTTAACAACACATAAAATATTAACATTAAGCTCTAATGAGCCACAAATGAACTTGTGTAACATGATGTAGGTACTCCTAACTCAAGTACATATCAATATCATGCACAACATTCCTCGCCACAATCTCCATAGTAATCATCTTTTCTAAACACTCATAGGCCTCTTCTAATGTTGGATCTTCATCCTTAGCTACTTCCAAGGATCCCTGTAGTATTATTCAACATTCTTTTATCCATTCATTCAGACTTTTCAGTTCTCCATTATCACTAAACAATACAGACACACCTTCTTTTGAAGCATTGATAAACTCTTTGGCATCTACTTGAAGTTCCTCATAATAGTCTTTATGCTTCCTTATCAGGTCTTCAACAGCTATAATGGCCTTAGTATCAGAAGTGTTTCTATTTTGTATCTCTTGGAGCTTTTCCCGAAGCCTGTCATTTATCTGTTTATGTTCTTGAATGGCAGTGTGACTCTTAGAGTGAGTTACCCAAAACTTTTCCATCTAGATCATCATATTAGTGTACCTCTTTTGAAGTATTGTAGAAAGTTTTTCAAACCTAGCCTTGATCACTTGAGTGTGCATTTGTAATTCATCACACTTGTCCTTTAATTGGGAGCCTTCTCCTTGAGTCATCATTTTAGTAGATTCTTTGAATGTATCCTTGACTGTGTCTCTTAGAAAATTATTTTCTGTAAGAATCCTTTCATTGTTCAATTTGTACATATCATGTTCTTTAATCAACGTTTGAATCTATGCCTTGTTCAACTTGGCTACATTTATGCCAATATCAGTTGTGACCACATAATCGGTTTCACCCACTTTTAATGTCATCACATGACCAAATGCTTTCTCTATATCAATAATTACAAGCTTCTTATGTGGGGGGTATAGAGCCCAAATCATAAGAGAACTCTCATCAGGATTGTATCTTGACCCAGTGTATACCTCTATTACCCCTTCTGGACTAAGCTTGTGTTTGGCATCATTATTGTGCAAAAATCTATAAAAAACTAAAGTAGAGCTTAAGTCCGAACCAGGAAAGATCATCACACCAAACTCCTCCAATAATTTTCTTCCCTTCTTTGGAGTCATGTTCTTCATTTCATTCTCCACATCCATTTTCAATGTGTTCAACAACTAGCTTTCATTGTTGGGTGTGATGTTTTCAACTAATTCCCTTATTGTTTTTCCCTTTTGTTTGTACAAGAAAGATTTAAATTCAGAAGATTTAATAAACTAGTCATCTGAGACAAAAGATTTATAAGCCAATTGTCTAGCATCTGTGTCATATGGTTCCCCAACTTCCTATACTCTATTTGGAGGTTGGTACTCTTCAATCCTTAGCTTGGGGATCTTATCAGGTTGGCTTTGGGTTTCATTTTCTTCAAAAGATTCCTCACTACTAGAGGATAACATTTCTACTTCTTGTATCTCCTTCATCTTTTGTTTAATTTCTTTATTGTAATTATCAATTGCCAATTCGGCCTCTATTTCTTCCATGTTTTTGATAATATTATCATGAGGATATGGTACCTGAACATATTCACTTATTGAAATGTGACAATTTATCCAAAATGAGATCATATCCTTCTTTTGATACTACAGTAAAATCCTCAAAACATAATGTACTAGGCATGAATGATTGTTTTTCATATGCACTCAAGTTCATGACATTGGAATAATCCAGTTGTCTGACAATCTCTAGATATGCAATTCTATCTGGCACATTCTTGGGTAATAGGAAAGGTGTTTCTTCAAAACCACAAACCCTGATCATATTGGAATCAACAAAGCAATACTAGTCACCCCAATTATGACTTACAGTCGGTGGTCCATTGAAATCCTTAGGCCTTAAGAATATTTTGATCTCATTAGTCAATGAATAATTACAAGGGTGATCATAAAACCTGTACAATATCTTGACAAAGTGTTCTTCAAAATAAACATAATTAGAATTGACAAATCTTTTGTCCCAAATGGAGGTCCATAATTGTATCGATAATGGCTGACCCTCTTTATCCAACTGTGTGATTCTTAATTCCTTTAGCCATATTCCTAACTCTTTTCCATAGTACAATATCATGTGCATGAGAAGGTAATGTTGTCTAAAGTGCATTATGGGAGAACCATTCTTGATGGCTATTAGCCCTACGTCAATCCCTTTGGAAATATGTGAAGCATAATCAAAAGGTCTTGCATTGTGACATTGTATGTTTGCAGTGATCACCATTGGCCCAATAGACATAAATTCAAAGACCTTTGTTCCCATTATTTTACCCACTAAGAAGTAAGTATATTTTAAACAGGGATCAAACAAATCAACATGGAAGGGAGGTCCATCACCATCCTCAAGTGGTACTAGGTTTTTGTCTTCTCTAGGCATGTGTAACAGTAACCTCCATCCTTTGTAGGTAGTTTTCATCCTCCAGTATTCCTTTTCTAAATCCTCATGCACTATAGGCTAATCACATGTGTCATCTAGGCTGAAAACTTCACAAAGTGAAATTTTGGATACATGTATGAAAGGTTCTCCTTGCGGGTTGCAAATGGCTTTAAGGTTTGGGTTATAATAGTTGGCCAGAAATTTTATAAGGTCTATATTCACAAAGATGTTGGGAATATCTAGCTTTCTCAAATTGAAATTCCAAGAGTTACAAACTGGTTCAAATCTACTTATCAAAAAATAATGAAACATGAACAATTCGTATCCCCTAATGGGGGTTCACACATCACCTACATGTTTGCATTTATCTTCTAATCTTTCTACATCAGCCCTCAATTGTGTAGACCTTCTAGATTTTGGCCCTAAACCAGGTAATTGATCAATGAGTTCTTGGTTTAGTTTCCATCCATTTGTTTTCAATTCTTTCCCCATTTCACTTTTCTGCTTCTTATTTTTAGACTGGCTACTTTCACCTTGTTGCTTATTGTTTTTTGTTTTTGCAGAACTATCCATCTTATTTCTCTACAAGATGGCATAATTGAATTACAATCTATCAATTGCAGGGATATTTTTGTATGCTTACTTGTATGTTTTTGGGCACATTGAATTCCTTGACTTCCACTCAATCTCTCGTCCTTCGCTGCAACTTCTAAAAGTTATTTTGGTTCAATCTCTTTTCAACTAGAAATGTTCATATAAGGTTCATTCATGCAGCCATTAATGTCCTCCACTAGAAATGAATGCAACAAGTTTTTCAAATTTCAAAATGTTAGAGCGATACAACAATATTGCATAAGTGGAACCCCTCTAGTCTCAGGCTGATTTGTGTGCTTTATTTGGCACCATTTTTGTTTATATGATCATAATTGATCGCCAAGACTAACTGAATGTCTTTTTTATATGAAGTGTCCCTTTGGTTCTGTTATTAAGTCGGGAAGACAACTTAATACTCTCACCAATATTGTACAATTTCCTTTTCTCTTGCTTTTCAATTCCTAACATTTCGGGGAGAACATTATGAAGTCTACCCAATATTAGGGTGGTCTGGACCATTAGAAATCCTTTTAAGCATCACTCGGTGTCTTTCCAACAAATAGTGGTCATTCCATATTATCATCGTGCTAACATGTATCATCACTAAGAGAATAAGATGCCTTTCTGATATACTTGGTCTCCCCAATATGTTTCCTTTACCGCTTTGTTTGTTGGGATAATTTGGTGGGACTTTCCCTAAAAAAATTTCTAGTTTCCCTCATTGGAGTAACCCACATAGTCGGAGAGATTTGAGGAACCCACTCCGATCATACATGTCTCTCTTATACAATTGTTCTCTTGTTTTATCAGTGAAAGTATGTATGTTTCTCCCTGATAAGGTCTCCATCGGCATGACACACGAGCTCGATGTGATTTGAAAATTTTCCTCTGACTAGCTTGCTTTTGCCAATAAGTTTTTCATTGATGAAATGTTATGCATTGTCTTCCCGATTATGCACACCTGTTATCTTTGGGATCTTTGATCATTGTGACTTTATTCATCTCTTCTCAATATGTAGAAAATATTCAATAAAGGGCTATGACTTGTTGATCAGAAAGACATGCACATGATCTTCTTGATAAGGATCAATTGCTTTTAAATTTTTTGCTCAACTATGATCAGGGAGAGACTTATATGCCAAAGGCCATATTCATGGGATCATTAGTTAACATGGGTTATAAAATGGATCTAGTCACATGAATTTATGCAACTTATGAAATAAAATGTAACAAATAGTGAATAGAATTTTTAGTCTTTAACACCCCGTAATAAACATATTTTAAAATTAAAAGGGACTTGTAGTATGGTGGTATAAGGATGTATAGCCAACCATCACATAGTGAAAAACTACAACTTAAAAGAAGTGTGTGGTATGGCGGTATGAGAACTGTAGTCTCGTAATAGAAAATTAATAACATAAATAAAGCCTATGGTATAGTGGGATAGCCAAAATGAGTATATTACATGACACTGCCATCCCACAATAGTTAAGAGAAGTGATGGTGGTACTGTTGTACAGGTTGGAAAAAGTATTTATGTCAACTATGATAGTAATTATTTGATTATCATGAACCATTTGATCTTCTAAGAGCAACAACATATATTCAAAATTGAAATCGGCATAGATTATGAAATATTTTTAATAAAGTAGACATTAATGTGGAAATGAATGAGTTCAAAAGCAATTATATCTAGAATTTGATGCCATTTTTTGCAATAATTTTCAAAAGGATCGTTGTTCCAAGAGCTAAGGAGTTCGAGGAAGAAAACCTCAACAACTAATATATCACTAGGTAAGTGCACAAACACTCTTCGTAAGCAATTATATAGCATTTGGTTGACTAGGATTTACAATTAAGGGTTTAGAAAATTAAAAAGGAAGTAAAAACTTTACACCATGCCATCTAAGAAGAGTGAACCTTGAGTAAGAAGGAAGAACCCAAGGTGAAGAAAAGGCCTTTGCAATAATCCATACTAGACATTTTACCTGGATCAACAGATAGAGAATTTAAGAAAGTGTTTAGAGGAATAGCTCACGATTGTTAGGATGCAATCATTCCCATCTCTAGGTGGGATTTGTTTTGGTATTTTTATGATAAAAGAGATGGAAAAATCCTAGTGTCAATACCTTGGACTCTAGACCTAGCCAAGCTGGTAGTGCCAAATGCCTTTATAGATGTTGAATTCATTAGAGTATTGGCATGAAACTATCATCCAACCACCAAAACCATAAGGATGATAGATGTTTCACTACTAGTGGTATTAACCAAGTTTTCCATTGTAGATTGTTTCAACTTGAATAAACAAGCCCTTGCTAAAATCGACTTGAAAAAAAAGTGAGTACAATACGTCGAGAAAAACTTATAGGAGTGATGAACTCACAATGCACATGAGGAAGGGTGAAACTAACAGAAGAATAACTATCTCCTCTTCTCGCATTGAGCCATTTCCTATAGAATATTTTCAAATATATTTTAAGAGAACCTATTTTTCTTTATGTCAAATGTTTGGAATGGATGCTCAAGAGAGGATTCCAATTGGCCTTATGATGATGGCCCTTGTTGAGTTGTTTGGGACCCTTTATAGAGAGTGGGCGTTGGAGTGCAAGAAAGATCTTCTTGTCAACCTGAGGGGAAATCTCCAAATAATTGTCTAGGTAAAAATTGTGCACCTTTTATTTATTTCAAATTAATAATGTTGGCTCTAGATGACATTGACAATTGCTCTCTTATTTTTTATGTTAACTTCTTTCATGTCACACAAGCTGCCAAGGAATATTCTAAACAACTGGTTCTAGATTCATGCATCAAGTTGTCTGAACAGTTCAAGTCTTATGAAGGGCTATATTTCTTCTTGGGTGCATATTTGAGCTCCAGGTGATTTGACTTTGGATTGTCACTTGTATAATTTTGTCACTGATATTCATTGATCTATTTGAGGAGCTAATTCTGTAGTAGCTTGGGAGCCTTGTACTTATATGGTAAACTATATTTTCAATGTCATTAGTAGTGAGGATCTCAACATTAATTTCAAATGCATTCAAGCAACAGTCAAAATTGGACAAATCAAGGAGGTGGAACATGTAACCAAAGAGTAACTTTTATGATGCTAAAAAGACAAATAACTTTCTTATGAAAGCAAGACTTCCAAATGTTCTTCCCCTGGTAAATGTTTGTGATCAGTTTGGATTTGTACCAGATCTTACCTATTACTTATATTCAAATAATATGTTGCAATACATTGAAGGTTATGTCCAATTTAGGTAGGTCCTTATATTGAACACTTCTTTTTTCCTCCATGTTTTGTGCCAGATAAAAACTTATATATCTTCAAGCCGCAAGTCACTCATTTCAAAGATCTCTAATTTCTAAATAGAGTTCTATAAATAGACCATATTTATCATGTTACTAATAATGTCTAAAATACTGCAATGTGTACTAGAATATTGTATGCATGTTGGGTGAAATTTATTGTTGGTGCCATGTCTTTTAATAGTGGAGAACTAATATAAACTTAAAGGAAATTCTTATTTATTGGAAAAAGGGCTAAAGTAATATATATTGGTTACAATATCATCCTTTATCATTTTTATTCTGTGGGTTTTTCACATACGTTTAAAGGATTAAATTGTTTACTCTTTTTTGATTGTTGATCAAGTAAATCCAAGCAATGCTCCTTTAGTTGTTGGTCAGCTACTTGATGATGATTGTCCTAAGGACTTCATCAAAGTTCTTATTCTTTCTATTTGTTCTCTCCTTCCTATTGAACCAATTGTTGAAGAATGCGAGAAAAAGTTGATGTATAAAATCTCTAAAGCTTTTTTTCAATTTCCATAAGTTTATATTAAGCTAATAGTTCTTGTTTTGTCTTTTTTTATTCTAGGGAACTGGCTTTGATTGTTGACATAATTTTTAGAGCATCTTGTGAGTGATGGAAGTTAGGATGTACATAGGACCCTTAGGCTTCATGTATGGGATGAGACATAGGACCCTTAGGCTTCATTTTTCAAGTAGTTCTTTCATGTTTTGAAGCTATATAAGCAAAAAATAGAGCATTGTAACTCAGTTTTCTTAGTCATAGCACTAAGAAACATACTTTGTAACACATTTTTCAAAGCAAAGACACATATATAAGTCTTACATCTACTATTAAAACACCTTTTCTCAATAAAATTTTAGAATTTTTCCTTATGAATAGTTGTTTCATTATGTGTAAATGAATGATTGATTATGTTTTCCTATGTTTTATGTTTAAACCTCAAAAGCATTGTCTCATTTCTAACACTTTTAGGTAGAAATCAATGAACAAAAACAAATAAATAAAATACCAATTGAAAGTAATCAGTGAGTAAATATGACTAAACATATGCCTGAGTATACTACCAGTTGACAAAAATCAGTGAATAAATATACTACCAATTGACAGAAATCAGTGAGTAAATATGACTAAACATATGCCTACATATACTACCAGTTGACAAAAATCAGTGAATAAATATACTACCAATATGACTAAATCAATGAATAAAATAATACTACCAAATTGATCAATCAAAACAACCAATAAATGACTAAAAATGGTTTAGTCATAAATTTGGTTACATTATAAATGATCGGCAATAAACTACTAATGGTCATGTGACCAAGCTCAGTGAAAAAATATGACTAAATGAATGATTAAATTAACAACTAAATATACTACCAAATTGATCAATCAAAACGACCAAATAAATGACTAAAAATGGTTTAGTCATAAATTTGGTCACGTTATAAATGATCGGAAACAAACTACTAATGGTCATGTGACCAAGTTTAGTAATTTATATGTAATTTTTAGTAGTTTTTTAGTCGTTTATTGTTGTTTTCTACTAGTGTGAACCTCTCTCTAAGCTCAAGAAAAATAGTTGTGTAATAATCTAGGGGAACATATTGTGTCTCCTCAAACTACTGAGCTATGTAGTCTAGAAGATACTGCTCTATCATCGTGTGCTCCAGACCCTAGATGTATCGGGTTTTCCTGGCATAAAACAACTGCTAGTGGTCATCGTACCATGTTGGTACTTGAAGCCATGGCCTCCACCTAAAGACAGTCATATCATCTATGAACCTCCTCCAATATGGGATCCTTATCTGCCCCATGTGTTGCAAGGTCATCGTTGCTCGGTACCTATAAACAATGGGCTCATCCTGATCAATGTCTACTAGGGAAACAGTAGGTCTCAGCACAACAATGTGCTCATATGCCTAGATGTGAAGAAGATTTACCCCAGCTTCAATGCTCCTCCCCTAGCAGTACACCACTTGATGCATATTGTGATATAAGGATGCAAGCATAACAGGACCCATGCATACTAAGTCATCTTGTAGAGCATACCATGCCTTGCTAGTCCCCAACTTGGACTAAAATCTCTAGCCGATTGGACTGGGGCAATCAAATGAGAGATCAAGGTAGCTAGAACTAATATGAAAACTAGCACCCATCCTCGAAACTACTCCAAGTCAATATGGGAGCTCACTAGAATGATGTCATCTTTCCACAAGATCTAAAAGTATGCATCTATCCCAAAATTTGTGTCATAGGTAACTCGCTCCCCATGGATGGAAAGTCACAAAATCTACCAGATGTCCTCCAATGTGATGGTTGCCTTGCCGGTGGGGAGGTGGAATGAAGATGTCTCGATATGTTAGCGCTTCACCAACGCCATCATCATATATGCTTTACTTTTTGTTGTGGCATCTGTATGCTTTTTTTTTGTAGAGTATCCAAGGAAGATTCCTTCATCTGATATTTCATCAAACTTTCCTATATTTTCATCTCTTCTAATATAGCATTTTCTTCCAAACACTCTAAAATATTTCATAGTAGGAGGTTTTCCATACCATAGTTCATAGGGGGTCTTTGAACTATCCACTCTTGCTTTCCCTCTATTAATAATGTACAATACAATATGAATGACTTCTTTCCAATAGAATTTTGATAGATTTTCTTCCTTCATCATGGTTCTTTTTGCTTCTTGAACTATCATGTTCTTCCTCTCCACAACTCCATTTTTCTAAGGAGTCCTAGGATTTTATAAATGTCTCATTATCCCATGATAACAAAATTTGTTAAACTCATTGGAGGTAAAATCACCACCTCTATCATACCTCAAACATTTTATTTTTAAATCCATTTCATTCTCAACTATAGACTTAAATGCTTTAAACTTATCTAAAGCTTCTAATTTTCCTTTGAGAAAGGTCATCCAAGTCATTCTAGAGTAATCATCTAATAACAAAATAAAATACATGTCACCTTAAGAGCTTCTTATTTTGGTAGTTCCACATAGGTCTGTATGCACCAACTCCAAAGGTCTTGCAGTAGAATATTTTGTAGTTCTGAATCTCTTCCTTTTTTGCTTTCCAAATTGACAATCCTTGCAAATTGCATTGATAGTCTTTAAAATTCTTAGTAGATCTCTCACAATATTAGTAGAGTTGATCTTCACTAGGCTATCAAAATTGATGTGACCCATTCTTCTATGTCATAGCCAACTTTCATTGACTTGATATATAAAACACTTAACACCACCACCTTTGAGCTAATAAACATTTCCTTTTGACCTTGTTCTAGCTACAACCAATATTTCAGAGCTTCCTTTTCTGATCTCATAGCCATCATTCTGAAACACCAAATTGTATCCTCTACTACATATTTTTCCTACACTAAGAAGATTATGCCGAAGACCCTTGACATAAAGAACACCATCTATCTTATGCTTTCCATCATAACTAATTGAACCTTTTCCATAGATCTTAGCAGATGTATCATCACCAAATTTAACAAGACCACCATCATGTTTTTCAAGTTTAAAAAACTTACTCTTATCACTTGTCATATGATTTGAGCATCCACTATTTATCTAGTATTTTATCCCCTCTCTTGTATGAAAAGTAGTCAACATAGTTCCTTCAATATTGTGACCTATTTCTATAGAAATTTCCTTCACACATCTTTCAAGATCAGTAGAATTAGTTCCAATATTTAGATCCATGAACAAGCATTCATCACTTCCATCATCCAGATAGTTTGATTCCTCATCATCAGACACACCACTATCTTCTTAACATAATAACTCTTCCTGATAGATTTACCTTTATTATCTTTATGTTTGTCATTTGAAAATTTGATTTGACATTTAGAAGCATAATGACCTATCATTCCACAATTGAAACATTTGAAAGGTAACTTACCTCTATATTTTCCAGTGCCCTTTTTCAACCTCCTTACAAAATTTTCTTCCACCTCATCAAGATCGTCTAGATTAGATTCATTATTCTCTTTCTTGTTGACTTTAAAAGCAAATTATTTCCTTGTAGCATCTTGGTCAAACTCTCTTAATTCAAAAGTAGTTAAAGCACCAAAAATGTGATCTCTACAATATTGATCCAAATTTTGAGCTTCCTCAATAGCAAAATCTTTAGCACTATAAGATTAGGAAGAGTTCTTAATACCTTTTTCACAACTTCACTTTCCTCTAGTTTTCTACCAAGAGCATTGATAGCATTGACAATTTTGTCCACTCTGAGAATGTACCTAGCAATATCTTCATCTTTTTACATCCTTAGAGTTTCAAATTTGGCTTTGATATTTTGCATCTTTGCTTGCTTGACCTTATCACCTCCTTCATAAATGCACTGCAACTTTATCCAAATCCCTTTAGCAATTTTGAGGCTTATCACCTTCACAAGTTCTAAATCAGAAAGCCCACTCAAGATAGCATTCCTTGCTTTTCCATTATTCTCATAATCCTTGATCTCATCATCACTTTCTGGAGGAGTAGTAGGCATAGTGTATTCAGTTCTAACTAACTTCCAAACACCAAACCCTAATGAGACAAGAAAGGCTTCTATCTTGGCTTTCTAGAAAGCATAATTTGTTCTATCAAATATAGGTACCTTTACACCATTCCCATACACCATCCAAATCTATCTCATGTGCAGTTAAGATTCTTCCAAGGAACCAAAAATCTGATACCAATTGTTAGAAACATAAGACAATTGAGAGGGGATGAATCAATTGTACATTAAAACATTCAAATACTCATAAATCTTCAAACCCTTATTAAGAATTAGGATGAATGTAAATAAGTGAAGCATCAACACATCAATAAAAATAAAAAGAAAGTTTACTCTTAAGGGTTAGGGAACTTAATCTTATCTAAGTTGACTAACAGTTAGGTTTGTAAATTTTCTTAATTAGTGACATGAACAATTGTATTAAGGATATAATTTTGAATTTTTAATGGGTTGTGTTTGTGTTCTTACTCTAAGACAACATACTAACTCTAACACCATCACTTTATCATTCACATTATTCAAGAAGATTAGACATAGTACAAATGTAAATGCGTGACATTAATAGGTTCTTTAAGAGGTGTATCATCCATTTATGTTAACATGTATGCTCCAGACCCATAAATTTCATCAATTATGTAAGGTCCTAACTAATTAGGGTTGAACTTTCCTTTTTCAGTCAAGGTGGCATTGACATTATGTTGATTCTCAAATAACACCAAATAACCTTTAGTAAATGCACAAGGGATGACATGATTGTTGTACTACGTTGAAATTTTCTAGAATGAGCTTGGAGATGCTCAAGAGCATTAATGCATCATTCATCAAGCATTTCAAGATGATGCAATCATTGTTCTTTAAAATTATTGTCACTAGTATGTTGCAAGAATGAAAAGAATGAAGGTGTTGTCATTGATTTCAATTGTTCAATTGGTTATCAACAGATTATTGTTGTCATTAGTACCATGGATGTAGGTTATTGGTTGTATATGTCAAGGATATTGAGAAAATTGTAATGAAGATATGTTGCAAGTGTTCAGTGGTTGCTTCAAGATTTTCTCCTATGTTTGTGTGGTTTAGATATGCTGATCATGGTTGTTGAAAGTTTCCATATCTATATTTTTGGCTATTGATTCATTGTGCAGTGCGAGTTATGTTCACTATTTGTGAACTGTGGTTTTATGTGTTTCTGGTTGAGGTTTAGGAGAAATTTTGGTCCAGATTTCTCTTTGTTAAAGTCTTATGAATTGCAGCTCTAGAGTTGAGTTGTTTTAATTGTATTGAAGATAAATTTTGTATTTGGAAGGTTCGTGCTTAATTGTTCTATGTGTTTTACACTAGTTTAGACGACCTTGTGTTGAACACTATCTTTAGAGTTGATGAAGCGTGTTGGATCTATTTGGGTCCTTATCAAGTGTGTTTTTGGGTTGCCCTCATTCTAATTCCACCCTAGGATGTTTTGGCACCAACCTAATTTGAATTTGAATCTAGATAGTCGAATTTGGATATGTTTCAAAGTTGAAGATGGTATAAATACAAGATGGGTTAGTGGTGAAATATAGCATAGAAAGAGGAAAGAGAGATAAGCACAAAGAAATAGAGTAGACAGATGTGAATAAGTGAGTGTGTGTGATACAAGTGTGGTAGATCAGTGTGAAGCCTAAATACTGAGTTTTTGGATGTAGTGAGTTGAAGGTGTACTCTATCATTCATGCATGTATGCAAGAGGTTGAAAAAATTGTGGTGGATTTCTTTGTTGCATTGAGATTTTCTTCTCTTTGTAACACATCTCTTCTATCTTCTTTATATCTTTGTGGTAGTGAGCCCTTCGGGTTGTTAGCCCTATTGTACCAGGAGTCTTGATTCAGACAGTGAGTCCTTGTCTTGGTAGTGAGCCTTGTTTCTTAGGAAGTGAGCCTCTTGTAATCAGTTTTGATATTCTCTATAGTGTGATTTAATCCTCACTTTGGTTCTTCCCTTATTTGGTTTTCCACATAAATCTAGTTTTATTATGTTTATGTGATGGTTTTCAATTTCTACACTAGTATTTAATGTTTAATTAGTTAAGTAGTGTTAAGGATTAGTTCTAGTGAATTAATTAAGGTTTAAATTTGTTACAACTAATTCACGCCCCCCCTCTCAGTTGTATTGTTCAACATAATAAGTCCTTGAAGAGAAATTCTTAATGAAGGAATCTCTAACTACATGGTCATTATTGTCTTGATATCATAGACAAGGTTATAAGGAGTATTCCCAGTTGATGTTCTAATACTAGTATGATAAGCCCATAACGCATATGTTAACCACGTGTACCAATCCTTATTATTTTTGCTTGCTATTTTCCTAAAGATTCGTTCAAGAGTTTTATGAGTTGATTCAACTTGACCATTAGACTATGGGTAGTAGGGTGTTGAAAAATGATATTGCATGTTAAACATTTCTAGGAACTTCTTCACATCATTATTCTTAAATGGTGTCCCATTGTACGAAACTAATGCAAAAAGAAGTCCAAAGCGAGCAATAATGTGTTCCAATATGAAATAACATATTACATCAATAGTTGTTGAATGAAGGGGAATGGCTTCTACCCATTTTGTGAAATAATTTGTTGTGGTAATTATGAAGGTATGTCTAGTGGAAGAAGGAGGTGAAATTTTTTCCAATAAGATATAGACCCCATATAGAGAATGGAAAAATAGGGACTTGGGCATGAATCTCAGAAGTAGGAGCATGAATCACGTCAGGTTCACCAAAATAAAACCTAGAAAATTGTCGCTCTATGTTAAGGGAGATAGAGCAACCAATTTCCTACAAGTTTCACTCAAGGAAACCTTAGAGATATCAATCTAGGGATGGAAATGAGAGAAAGAGATCTACAATAAGGTGTCCTAGGGTGTGATTAAATACTAAAAGGGGGTTCACAACCAAGCAAGAGCTTGGAAAGAAAATAAATTCAAATGATATGAAAAACTTAAGTAAATGACTTAGGAATGAGCTCAAATAAGAACGGTAAACTAAGAAAGTACAAAGGTGCACTTGGAAAACTAAATATGCTCGGGAGAAGGTCTAAAATCCTAAAAATATAGTTTTCAAAGCATATTGGGACTCATACACCATGTTGGGTGATTTAGTCCTAGTTTAGGATTTTTGGGAAGAAACTAGAATCTCATAGTGACAAGTCTGAGTCCTCTGAAATATACAAAAAGTGTTATACCGGGACTCATACACCACAAGTGGCATATTAGTCCCATTCTACTTTTTCAAAAAATTAAGGTCTAAATTTTTTCCCTTATCTTTGCTCTTCCTTCCAAACTTGATTTCTAGATATGAACCTGCTAAAAAAGCCTACAAAATAGAATATAGTATTGATTTGCTTATCAAAGGTTTTCCTTAGTCAAACCCCTAGTTTGGTAATTAAACCTTGATATAAATGATAGATCTTGAAAGTAAATGTGAATGGAAACCCTAATATTAAGTGCATCTAAGATTAGAGGATATAAATGCAATACAACCATATTTTAATATGTTAGAATAAGATGCATGAATGAAACATAGAGATGTGACTTTTGCAGATTTCTAATCACCCTAATAATCCATAATAATGCATGTACCTTCCTTTAGGCTGAAAGTAGAGTGATAATGGAGGATGGAATCACTTAGGAAACAAGTCATTAGGCTTGGCTCAATTGCTAGTTGCATCTCCCCAACCTAGAATCCATCATGATTCACCATCGACAACCATAATCAATCCTTAAAAATGTTAGATATTGAATGAAAGTGAGCTTGAAGTCTTGCAAAAACACTATAATGCTACTCCAAGTCTTCAAATTTTCTTGCTACTTGCTCTTGAATGCTCTTTTGAAAATATTATTGAGTGCTTGTGAATGCTTAGATCTTGAATCAACTCTCTCTAGGTAAAATAATGATTTGAAACCTTTTTTATATAGGAACTCCATCTAATTTACTATTTATTAGATCCCAAATACTAACATCAACCAAAAATTTGAATTAAAAGCCTTAATTTCTTGCTCAAACCCTAAAAAGGGGCCACATGGGACTCATACGCCCAAGGTGGTGTATAAGTCCCACCCTAGCTTTTCGAGGTGAGTAAATGTAGGATTGTTAGAAAATTGAATGCCTTTGTTGATTTTGTTGAGATTTTAGTCAAAATAAGCCTTCAAATCTGAAATAAAGGGTTTTAGGGGCCTATAAATGATGACTTAAAAGGGTCATGAATGCAAGGGTACTAAAATAGGTCCAAATTAAGTGTGAAATTGTACCATCTCCAAGAAGAACGTGCAATTTTCTACACTAAATTTATCCCCCACTTTAGCACCCATATGACTCTACGTGCATATGCAAGCTAAAGGAATTCAAATAGTAAACTTTATTTCATAAAAGGATACTCATATGGATTAATTTTGAAAGCATGGGAGAATGAATCCCCCACTATAGCTATCTACGAAACCATAATGTTAGGAAATGCATCTTGCAAAACTAATTCATTAGTCGTTCAAAAATCCTCTTATCTAACTTTGCAAAATCAATTTTGAGGGTAGATGTATGCCCCCTTGATTTTGCTTGCTTTACGAAGGTGGAATCAAGGTAGTAGTCTAACCACATCAAATGGCATAAGTCATATCATAGGGTGTTTCCAATTACCAAACCACATGTTGATATACATTTGATGAGAATGGGAGTGGAATCACAAATCCAACACAACAAACAACATCGAAAATGAAGCTCTCTAGCCTCTGGTATGCTAGTTTGAATGAAAAAGCACTTTTAACCCTAATATGCTAGAGGCCTAATTTGAACATATATATGAGTAAAAAGTGAAGTAATTTGTAATCATTTTATCTTTTACCTTCTTGTAGTTTGATTTCAGTGGAGAGTGAGTGATAATGTTGAGTGTACAAGCATACATCCCCCTAAGACTTGATAGCCTGTGTGAGGAGGTAGCACGAGGCAACTTGCAACATTTGGTGAGTAGATTCTTCTCTGCCATAGCTTTGTTTTTATGCATTTAATTTATGTTTTATGCATTTCTAGATAGGTTTATGACCCTAGAAGAAAAAGTCACAAAGTTTCCCCTTTTTTTGCAAAGTGTCCCACTTTTTTGCGAAGTGTCCCACTTTTTCGTGAAGTGTCTTGTTTCTTCACGAAGTGTCCCAAAAGAGGAATAAAGTGTCTAGGACCCTTAGAAAAGCTCCCTAAAGCAAGTTTAGCACACTTTTTGATTGTTGATGTACAGATTTAATATTTTAGAATACTTATAGGTGATGTTTTAAATTTTTTTTCTAGATTCCTCCTCGATTGTGACAACGTCTTGATGGTAGATTATTTTGTCAATTATGAGGCCTAGTCGCAACACTGTCGAAGGAGGATACACATAATTTATAGGCTACTATGATATATTGGGCGTATCTCATACGTCCTATGAGATACCATGATTCCATGCTAATGGCATTAGTAGAGAGGTGGGATGCAAATACCTACACCTTTCATCTACCGACTGGCAAGATGACGATCACTCTGAAGGATGTACATCACATCCTTTGAGTTCCCATTCGAGGTGAGATAGTCCATTTTGAAGAAGACCATACATACATGTAGATGAAAGCAAATATAATGTATTTCCTTGGAGCAACATTTTGATATGAGATCATGGGGCCATGTATTGAGCTGCAGTGGCTACTCTATGTATGATCCCCAATTTTGAGATGGATTATGATTCTTACCATAGCAATAGCACTAGTCCCAGATGGTCAGGGAGCACACCTAGATGGAGGCCTAGTTCATATGATATGGGAGATGGAGCATCATGGAACCATATATGCATGGGGTCATAGCATGCTTGCACATCTTTACTATGATCTGGGATGATTTTCTTATCACAAGGTCGAGAGCATGGTGCATTGTACACTACTGTAGGTTTGGTTCCTAGAGCATATCACATGCACCAAGCCAATAAGATTTCCATCTATATTCACTCTGGGATATTCACAATCATTCAATTATCCACTAAGACAATTGTGGCAGTATGAAGATCTTCTATTCTAAAGAGTCAAATTTGACCAACTAGATCAGGAGGAGATCTTGTGGAGACCTTACCTGTTGATACTATAGTGGCTAGATGAGACCCAACAGTTGAGGAGGATGTAGAGGGACAAGTTTTTATTGGGGAGGCATGATTACGTAGTAAGATCATTCTACTACGATTGTGTCATGAGATAGTTCAAATAGGTATAGGTGTCAATAGTAGCATGATCATTTTACAGGCAATTAGTGTGGAGTGCCCAGAGACCAGGAGATGTGAGGCAACTCATAGTTGACGATGTTGTCTCTAGTGACTCAAATCTTGACATGCTCCCAGTCTTCGATGTTGATGATGTCAATGCTACAGATGCATATGAGGAGTGGTGGGTCGTAACATGACCAAATCCAATATTTCCTATGGATCAACCTATAGGCTTTGTAGGGCCTCTTCCAAATCAGATGGATGAGGAGGAGGAGATAGGTGAGGAGACATGGCTCAGGGTTGTAGACCTATTTGCATATGAGGTATAAGAGGACTACGATGAGGAGGTAGAATCAGACTATGAGGAGGATGAGGGCTAGCTGATGAGTGAGGGTAGTGACACAATAGATGAGGGTCCAATTTCCCATGAGTGGAGAGATTCAGCTCCCACCTGTGTCACTAGATCACAATTAGCAACTGCAACACGTTCCAACACTTATGAGCATGGAGAGGCTAGCATATCTTTTATTCCTCTTTCGTAGGATGAGGCTTTTTTTACATAGATGGTTGGAGATCTAGGTGATGACATGTTATTTATGATTATGCTTATGCTTTTAATTGATATATATATAATGATGTGTACTGATTAGCTTTATGATTTGTATCTTACAGGGTATGTGAGAGATTTGCAGGATCTCTATCGATGAGCAGCCATGGAGATAGTACCTCCTTCACTCAGAGACAAGGCTATCGTCATAGACTACATGCCACCACCTATCATGGAACAACATCCAGAGTTGTTCGAGCCTTTTTTGAGGTTGAGAGGAGCAGATGAGGGTGCTACTAGATGCGTTGATCGATGTAACGGTGACCTATCAACACTATAGGCTACCTATGAGGAGATTTGGTCATCTCAAGGTCTAGCTAAGGTAGAGAGACTTCATGCAAAGGTTGTCACGATACAGGTGGATAGAGACTGCATAGAGCAAGAGCACCTAGAGGTCATTGGACAGGATCCAATGACTGTTGGATGAGCAGGGGAACTATACTATTCATTAGATTCTCTTATTAGTTCATGATCACATACTACCATCTCTCGACATATGTGATCACCAAGTCTCGAGGGATTTGGTAGCCATAGACCACACTAGCATTGTATATTTTATGTCATGTACTATAACTTTGTGAGATATATATATATATATATATATATATATATATATATATATATATATATATATATGATTTTTTATGTTTGCTTGTTTACACTTATGTGTTTAAGTTAGATAGCAATGTGATTTATCAAATAATATTTGTAAGACTATTTAATAAATGTCTCCATGATCTAACATGTTTTATGTGATCTAATTAAAACCATCCTGGTTTCTTTTAGATGCAACATTATGATTAAGTATGTTATGCTAAATTAAATGCACCTATGATCTAATTAAAGAACATTAAATGCATATAAGGATCTAATCTAACACAACATACAAGATTAGCTTGAACAGTATGAAACCTAAAGTAACCACCTAAAATAAATTTAAATAATTACTTTAGTATTCAAGACACATAAATGATTGCTTGTCAAGAATGAAGCAATGCGAGAGAACATAGAATTCCATCTACTAACTCTAACACCACTGCTTTATCATTCACACTATTCAAGAAGATTAGAAATAGTAATAGTGCAAATGTGCAACATTAATAGGTTCTTTAAGAGGTGTACCATCTATTTTTGTTAACGTGTATGCTCTAGACCCATAACTTTCATCAATTATGTAAGGTCCTAACCAATTAGGGATGAAATTTCCTTTTTTAGTTAGAGTGGTATTGATGTTACATTGATTATCAAATAACACCAAATCACCTTTAGTAAATGCACGAGGGATGACATGATCATTGTAACTACGTTGAAATTTATGGAATAAGCTTGGAGATGCTCAAGAGTGTTAATGTGTTGTTCATCAAGCATTTCAAGTTGATGCAATCATTGTTCTTTATAAGTATTGTCATTAGTACAAGTCCTTGAAGAGTGATTCTTAATGAAGGTATCTATAACACCAAGGGAATTATGTTTGCTTACTATTTTCCTTAAGATTTGTTCAAGAGTTTTATTAGTTGACTCAACTTGACCATTAGATTGTGGGTAGTAGGGTGTTGAAAAATGATATTGGATGTTAAATGTTTCTAAGAACTTCTTCACGTCATTATTCTTAAATGGTGTCCCATTGTCTGAAACTAATGTGGAAGGAAGTCCAAAGCAAGCAATAATGTGTTCGACATATTACATCAACAGTTGTTGAATGAAGGGGAATGGCTTCTACCCATTTCATGAAATAATTTGTTATGGTAATTATGATGGTATGTCCGGAAAAAGGAGGTGAAAGTTTTCCAATAAGATCCAAACCCCATACTGAGAATGGCCAAATAGGGACTTGTACGTGAAGCTCATAAGCGAGAGCATGAATCACATTGGGTTCACCAAAATGAAACCTAGAAAATTGTCGCTCTATGTTTAGGGAAATAGAACAACCAATTTCCTACAAGTTTCAATCAAGGAAACCTTAGAGATCTTAATCTAGGGATGGAAATGAGAGAAAGATATCTGAAATAAGGTGTCCTAGGGTGTGATTAAAGACTAAAAGGGGGTTCACCACAAAGCAAGAGCTTGGAAAGACAAGAAATCCAAATGATATGCAAAACTTAAGTAAATGACCTGGGAATGAGCTCAAATCAGAACAATAAGCTAAGAAAGTACAGAGGTGCACCTAGAAAATTGAATATGCTCAGGACAAGGTCCGAAATCCTAAAAATATAGTTTTCAAAGCATACTAGAACTCATATGCCAGGATGAGCGATTTAGTCCCAGTTTAGCGTTTCTGGGTAGAAATTGGAATCTCATAGTGACAATTCTGAATCCTCCGAAATTCAAAAAAATCCCACCTTTTTTTGTGAATATGTATCTTTATATTTGAATTAATATAGATAGCTTCCTATTCATAAAAAAAAGAAGTGTTATTCCAGGACGCATACGCCACAAGTGGCATATCAGTCCCATTCTGCTTTTTCAAAAAGTATAGGTCTAAATTTTTTCCCCTATCTCTAATCTTCCTTCCAAACCTGATTTCTGGATCTGAACTTGCTAAAAAAACCTATAAAATAGAATATAGTATTGATTTTCTTATGGGGGATTTGCCTCGGTCAAATGCCTAGTTTGGTAATTAAACCTTGATAGAAATGATAGATCTTGAAAGTATTTGTGAATGCAAACCCTAATCTTAAGTGCATCTAATATTAGAGGATCTAAAATGCAATACAACCCTATTCTAATATGCTAGAATAAGATGTGTGATTGAAACATAGAGATGGTGAATTACTTTGGGAGATATGTAATCACCCTAATAAGCCATAATAATGCATGTACCTTCCTTTAGGATGAAAGTAGAGTGATAATGGAGGATGGAATCACTTAGGAAACAAGTCATTAGGCTTGGATCAATGGAAAGTCACATCTCCCCAACCTAGAATCCACATGATTCACCATAGGAAACCATCATCAATCCTTGATGTGATAGGTCGAATAGAGGTGTTAGAAAGCAAGCAACAAGTGAAAGAGTGCAAATAAACAACTTAAAACAACCTACACTTCAAGATTAGCCTAAGTTGGAAACAAAACAAGACAAAGCCACAAAATGGAACTTTATACCTTGCGTTGAGTCGATCCTTTGGTTGGCCCTTCGATCTTTGATGTGTATGCTCTTTGGATGGCAAGATGCAAGCTAGATGAGGATGTGAAGATGGATGCAAGTGGATGAAAATGTGAAAATGGCTAAGTAGAGGTTGAGAAACAAAACTGCAAGAGTTTGGCTAGCAAGAATGATCTCCCTCAAAATGAGAGAAAAGAGGGGGTATTTATAGGATTTTTGGGAAATCCTAGGGGAAATGGACGGTTGAGATTGATCCACCAAATATCAAGATGTAGGGCTAAGGTGAGTTGAGAACTCACAAGCCCTCACATCTTGACATGTGGCATGTGAGATAGCCCTAAAAGGTGAAGTGGACATGAGGTGGAAGGAGAAGGACATGACATGGAGAGGGGTACAAAGTACCTTGGGATTGGACATGATCTCCCTCATAAAGGAGGTCCTTGTCCCCATGTGGGTGAGAGGACAAGTGGGGAATTAAAAATTCCTCAAATATCCTTATGGGGAGATGGGAAAGAATTTTAAATTCCAAAGGGTGCATTGGGGGATTAAAAGGTGAATTAAAAATTCACATGGGGAAGAGAGGAGCCTAGGATAAATAAAAAGGAATTAAAAATTCCTTGGGGGATGGGGAGAGTTGACTAAAGGGGGTGATTAGGATTGTGCAAGTACTTGATTAGATTAATTAATGAGGATTAGAAGAGGGTTAGATCTCACATGTGACTTGATGTGACAAGTCAAAGATCACATGGGAAAGAGTAATGAGGGATTAGAGGAGGGTTAGGTAGCTAAGAGAGGTTAGAGGCCAACTTGCAAAAGTTGGAGGATGTGACACATCCTAATCAAGGATTAGGCATGTGCACATCCTAATGATGGGATTAGAAGAAGGATTAAGATTAGATAAAAATGATGGAGGATGTGACATGAGGAGGAATTAAATAAATGTGATATTTATTTAATTCAATTGATGGAAGGAGGATTAAAGAGATAAGGTATTATTGATTAAATACCTTAGGATTTGGCAGAATTAAAGATATTAATTAAATAATAGAGTATTACTTAATTAACGAAAATAAGATGAAAGAGGATGAATTTGGATAAATTAAGTGTCCAAATTTAGACATCTACATTTTGCCCCTCTTTGAGATGGTGTTACAAAGTAGCATCATTTCAAAGAATATTAAAACATAGAACCTAGAAGAAGATGGTTAGATTGGAAAAGATGCCCCCAGTCATTCAAAGGAGTGACTAGGAAGGAAAAGAAAATGATGAAAATTAGGGATGAAGGATGCCCCCTCGAGAGGACATATGGGTCGAGAACACGGTGTGCTCTCGAAATGGATGAGATGATGCAAGGGGAGATGAAGAAGATGATGCAAAGGCAATGGAGGATTGGGAGGAGTGTGATGAAGGATGAAATGCAATCTAAAATGCAATTTTCCATCGTCGGAGCACCGATTTTTGCTATAGCATAAGACACAAGACGCCAAGGTATGAAGAACCAAGGCCATTAGTGTCTAATGCGTAAAACAAACACAATAACAAGAAGGCTATCCCAACACCCCAAAGTCATGGAAGACTTTGGTCGGGCCAGGTATTGGGATAACCACAAGCACACAAGGGATGCCCCAGCGTAACACAAGACCTCGTGGATCTGGGTAGTACGTGGGACAACCGAGAAGATAGAAAAGATCAAGATACACTATGTTGACTAGTCAAAGCACACCATGATATGATGGATCAAGGCGACCATGACAAGTGATGATAGGGAGCTCAAATGATAAACAAAAGCCAAAAGCATCAAAAGATCACAATCAATTTCAAACGTCCTTTGCCATAGGATCAATCAAGGTGATGGATGGGATTGATGAGGTCTGTTAGGAATGATGCATCCTGTTGAGACCGATGATGGATACTAAATGAAAAGATTGATATGACGCAGGATATTCAGAACTGATTGAATTTGATGATACAAGTGGATCTTGTTGTTTAAGAACCAGCTAGATAAGGGCATAGCTTGACGGCGCGACACGAGAGACATGACACAAGATAGGAGACCTCGATGGATGATTTTGACGGATGACCAAGATAGGATGGAGAACAGGAGAAAAGTGGACAATATAGATCGATGATTGATGAAAGATGATAGATGATAGAGGAGGGGATGGACAGAATAGAAAGACTGATGATGGAACCCCGGGGGCAGATCAAATGACCGACCTTGCCTACGTGAAAGCACAGGGGCAATGTAGTTTGATGGAAGGCCAAAGACAAGTGATGGATGAAAGATGACAAGATAACCCTAGATAAGGGGATAAAATGATGGAACTGACGTGACGGAACAAGATAGACCAGATGGAATGGATTGGAGGATAGTGACTATATAAAGCTCAGGGATAGGATAGTTATCCAAATCATCAAAGATGAAGTGGGCAGATGACATGCCATATAGATGAATGATGAGATGATGAACGATGAGATAGAAAAGATGACGATAAGATAGATGACATTGGATTGCGTGGGGAAAATCCTAGAGCTAGATACCAATGACAAGGGATTATGAGATGAGATGAAGGGAGAGGATGGGGGGAGGAAAAGGATTGTTTGGGTGGATTGGATAGAGGGATAAGGATTTGGATGAGGAAAAGGTGACCAGACAGATAGATGACTGAGTTGTGGAATGAGAAGGTGAAGGGTGGGGCCAGGTGGAAGATTACTCAGAATGAGGAAACGATTGATTAAGATTATGGAATGAGAGTTTGAAATGATAGAAGGAGGTGTGATGAATGTTTGAGATGAGAGATGAAGGTTTTGAAATGATAAGAGGTTCGATGAAGTGTTGAGATGATAGATGAAGGTTTGAAATAGATGAATGGTTACATGGAATGAGTGAATGGATTGATTAGAATGGAGGAATAGGAGAAAATTGAAGATGGAGGGAGGAATTGGAAGACTTTGTTCGATATCCAAAGATCTTGACTGTAGAGGGGGCTTGGGTAAGCTCAGATTGGGATAAGATTAAAGCTCAGATGAGGATAAGATGAAAGCTCAGATGAGGATTGGATTGAAGACTAGAGTGATTGGAGGATGTGAGTGGGCATGATTCTACACCGAGTTCCAGGGTTGAAAGGGCGTAAAGTGTTGACAATCAGATTTTTCCAAATTTGGCAATTTTTAAAAATTGTCAAATTTTGCCATTTTAGGAAACTTCATGGTCGTATGTTTGAGAGTCCCAATTTTTTCCAAGAAATACCCATTGGTGAGATAGGATGAATTGCCAACTAAAATCCCAGATTCGGGATATGCATTTTGAGTTATGAGTGAAAACAATTTTTCAAAATGCTGGAAAAAAACACTAAATTGGGATTTCGAGGGTCAAGATGAAAGTTTGAGGCCCCGAAAATGGGTCAAAACGGGTTCCAACGGCTTTCAAAGAAATTGGTTGGAAATCCACTCGTTATCGCATAACGCAACCACCCGTCAAATATCAGCTCAAATGGACACCCGAGTCAAAAGTTATGGCCTCCGGAAGTTTGGTGTAAAAAACAAAACCCTAAAAAATATGGTTTTTCGATAAATTTTGAAAATTTCAAGACATGGGTTTTGTCCGAGGCGTCGAAAGAAAAAATGGGTAGGAAAAAGTTTTTTTATACCTGCCTCGGATTGCGTGCCGGAGGGGGGAGAAGAGTTGGCGGGCCGCGGACCAGTCCGCCGCCGGAGGCGGACCAGTCCACCACTGGCCGAGCAGGGCCGCCGCCAGAGGCGGACCAGTCCGCCACCGGCTTGGCAGGTCTGCCGCCGGAGGTGGACGAATCCGCCACCGGAGGCCGAGGCAGATCCACGCCCAGCCGAGCCGAGATCTGCCAGGGTGGAGCCAGATCCGCCCCTGCAGGAGTGGAGCCAGTCCCGATAGGAGAACAGGTCACTCCAGCCAGTGATTGAGATCCGCCACCAGAAATGGGGCTGATCCGCTCGCTCCCAGGCCGGACAGGTCCCAGCAGCCGGGGAGGCTGGAGGCTACCACAGGCGGGCAGATCCGCCCTGCCGAGACGAGTCCACGAGAGAAGTGAGACGAATCCACTGCGGCCCGAGAGGCGGTGAATCCCTGCCGAGGGCTGGGCCGAGTCGCCTCCCGGGTGGGCCGAGGAGAGGGGAAAAGGGAGGAGGGGAGATGGGGGAGAGGGATGGGGGATGAGGGGAGATGGGGGGAGAGGGATGGGGGGAGATGGGGGAGAGGGATGGGATGGGATGGGATGGGATGGGAAGAGATAGGGGGATGGGGATGGGGATGGGAAGAGATAGGGGGATGGGGATGGGGGGAGATGGGGGGATGGGGATGGGGGGAGATGGATGGGATGGGATGGGGGAGAAGAGATTGGATGAAGAGAGGGGATTGGCTAGGTAGATTGATGGACGGGTAGGGGGATAAGGATAGGGAGGCTAAAAGGATTGTGGGGAGCGATTATAAGATAAGGATAGGGAGATGGAAGGGAGTGTTCTGATGGAACGAATGATATCTCCAAGGACTGTATCACAAAGGAAGATAGATGCCCCCACTCTAGATATGTCATGTGCGGGGAGGAATGAAGGATGGAAGACAAGTGGATGGGAAGATAAAAGAGTGAGATGGATGAAGATAGGATGCATGGATAAGGAAGGGATATGGAAGGTAGCATGACGGGTGGATCAGGAAGGTAGACGAGTGCAAATGACAGTTGGGTTAGTGTGCAGATGAGGGAGATGTATGCTAAGAGGTGCCCAAAGCATGCTTATATGTTTGCCCCATTATTATCAAGATCACAAGGAGGATGGAAGGATTGAGATAAGTGAGATATGCCAAATAGGATGTGTAAGCTTGATAGGATGGATGGAGGGGATCGACGAAAATGATGTATAGCAATAAGATGGGTGCATAGCCGAAAGCGTAGCAGGAAGCATAGCGGATGGAGGGGATGTAAATAAGGAAATTGCCCCCAAGTGGAGATGGGGATTTACGCATGATGCCTGTTTGCTAGGTTTTCATCATGGTACTTATCCAAGGCGCTTGTTTTCCAAGTTTTCACCATTGGACGGATTATTTCTCTTTACTATTTTTGTTTTGATTTTTTTTTTTTTTTGGATTTTTTGGATTTTGGCTTTTTGGATTTTTGGATTTTTGGATGAGTATGTGGAAGGAGATGGATAAGGATAGGAGGCAAATAAGTGGATTTAGAAGACATGTGATAAGGATATGGATGAAAGGACTCAGCATCAAGTTCCACTTAAAATTTAGAGCTCATGTTTGAGCCCGACTATTAGTTACAGTACAACCTTAGTACCAAATGGATTATGCTAGAGGATGAATGGGAGAGTTTGATGGGGGAGATACATGGGATAATGGGTGGGATGTTAGAAAGAATATGGATGGAATGATGGGGTGGATGTGTGATGGGGATATGTGTTCGGGACCAACATTGGCACATATGGTGATGGATGTGAAGAGATAAGAGGATTGATGGATGGAGAATGTGGGGATAATGGAGGAGATGGGATAGTGAATTTTGGGACATAGGGACCCAAAACAGACTTAGGAGATGAAAGATGGGCATGGTTAGCTTTTGGATTAGCAACTTTGGATGTTCTTACAAATTTTTCATTTGAAGGTATTGCATCTTTATTCTTTGGGATCCACATGGTTTTGATCTTTGCTTTGCTGGCTCTTTGCGAGCTATAGATTTGATTTTGATTTGGGATTTTGTTTTTCGTTTCTTTACCCTATATTTTAGAGGGGACATGGGAAGCTTTAGATTCATGTGGGTGTTTAGATTTATGCATTTTTATGTTAGCATCCAAAGTGCATTTATTAGCAATGGGATGGGCGTGAGGGGATGGACGATGTGGAGCAATGGAGGTAGGAGTATGGGGATTACGTGTAGATGGGGGATGTTTAGGTATGTGCCTTTGTTGATCCTGATTATGGGACATGTGAGAGGGATGTTTATGATGGATGACATGTATAGGTATTGAATGGGTGAAAGGATGAGATGGAGGAGGTGATCTTGGGATATACGGACCCAAGATGGATAGAGTAGATGAAGGACGGGAGATGGTGGATGGAGGGATGTAAGGACCCAAAATGGATGGAGCAGATGGAGGAATATGGATGGTTGTTTTGAGGTGATATGATAGAAGGAGGAGGATGGCAGCATATATGATTTGGTGGAGGCGATAGGAAGAGCAAAATTTCTTTTGGAAAAGGCTTGTTGAGGACGTCTAGAGGTTGTACCAACATGTTTAGATTGTGAGTCTTGGGGAATAGATCCAAGACCTTGCATGCAGATTTGTTCTTTGACTTGGATGGGCTCTAAAATACCTTGCTCGTGAAGGCCTAGACCTTTTCCTTGATAGTTCATGTTCTTGAGCATTCGATCCATGATAGGATTTTTGTTATTTTGAAAACATGATGCGAGTCCATTATTAGGTGGGGGATGATGGGTGGTATATACACTGTGTTTTTCTTCTGCAAGGAGGCCACCATTGAAGAATGTGAGAGTACCAAGGGGATATGCAAGTGGTGTGTGGATAGCATTTTTAGGTGATGATGGGGGATCTTGAGAAGGAGATGATGGGATAGCAGCATTTGGATGGGTGGTATCGGGAGAGGGAGTAGGGGATATGATAGGATCTGATTTTGTGGTAGTAGGCTCATGCAATGGAGATAGAGATGGAATGGTAGAATCTTGAATGTCAATAGGATCATGGGATGGAATGGATGGGGGACTGTCATCTTGTGGTAGACTAGAGGGGATGGTAAGATCTTGATCTGGAGGAGGGGATATGTTGGCATGCTTTGGGTCAGGCTCTTGGCATGACTCATCGTGTGTGGGAGGCATGATAATGGAGTCATGGGGGGACTCTTCAAGTGGGGAAGATGAAAGGATGGAGGATTCAAAATATTCCTGGGAATGGATACTAGGAGTGGAAGAAGTGGATTGGATTTAGATGTCGTCGATGGGTTCGATGGCTCTTCGAGTAGGGAGTGGGTGTTCAACGGATTTGGTAGATGTGATGGTAGGAGATGGGGACTCAGTGGATTTAGAGGATGTGATGGTAGGAGATGGAGACTCAGTGGATTCAACGGATGTGATGGTAGGAGATGGGGACTCAGTGGATTTAGAGGACATGATGGTAGGAGATGGGGACTCAGTGGATTCAGAGGACATGATGGTATCATCAATGATAGGTGGTGGATGGAGAAGGGTCTCATCACTAACGACCATGGATGATGGGTTGGGATGGCATGGTTCCACGACTGCAATGTGTGGAGTGGGAGATGTCTTCTTTGTTATAAGTCCTTGGAGAAACTTGGATACGCTAGGCTGAGATGGCGAGGTGGGAGTGGATGAATGTTTATGGATTAGTGGGGGATTAGGACTAGGGATTGGTGGGCTAGGATTAGATAGGGGAATGGGATTGGATGTAGGACTGGGAATAGATGGGGGATTAGGTGAAGGGTTAAGATAGGGATATTGGCATGGTGAATTAGGACACAAGGAGGTGGGTGGTGGATTGTAGTAAGGGTATGGGGATGGTGGATGAGGATGGGAAGATTGAGGTGGCGGATTAATATAGGGAGATGGAGATGGTGGATTAGGGTAAGTTGATGGGTGTGTTTGACTAGGATAAGAAGGTGTGAATGTAGGATTAGGCTGAGTGGATTGGTATGGGAGATTAGGGTAGTGGGTGTATGCGGATGAAATATTTAGATAGGAGGATGTGGATGGGGGATTAGGATGAGGGTATTGTGATGGCAGACTAGGATAAGAGGATGCGGGTGTTGGATAAGAGGATGATGTGGATGAAGGATATGATGGATATGATGGACATCCCTTGTCAAAGGTAGCATAAGGAGTCTGATTAGGCATGGATGAAGACATGATGGGATAACTCAATGGGGTGATTGGATTTTGGAATGTGGGTGGAGAAAGCTTACTGGCAATGATAGTGTTAAGGGGATCTATGTCGTATACCTCTTGATCAACAAGACTTTCGTTATCATCGTCAACGTAATTAGGGTTTCCCTTGACCACTATTGATGGAGGATAAGAATTCATGATGATGAAAGGATAAAGATGATGGATAAAGATTTTGGATGGAAATGGACAAAAGCCCAAATCAGGATTTAGGACAAGCTCAAAGCGGGATTGGATTAAAGCTGAGATTAGGATGATTAGATGATGCACTAGGATTGATTTTGATGATCAAATTTGATTATCAAAGGATGACTATGCCACTGAATCTACATTGAGATGGAAGTAGATTGATTGGATTGAAGGTGATTGGATAGGGATGTGATTGGATAAGATCGATCAATGATTGATAAAAGATTGGTGATGGATGATGAAAGAGACTACAAATCCGTTGAGATTATCTTAGATGACTTAGGAAGCCCCTGATTGATGGATTAAAGGATAAGAAAAGATGATTAGAACTGCAAAAGATCCACTTTGAGATTGAAAATGGATTGATTGGGCCGACGATGATGATTAACTTAGGATGGATGACAACCCTAAGAGGATGTTAATGATGATGATCAGATCAGACACTTCAATCAATTTGGATAATAACCCGAGACGAAGTTCAGGGGATTTGGATGATTTGATTAGAGGAATGGATGATAGAAATGGATGAACGTCTGCTCGGAATGAGCAAACAAATGATTAGAATGATAGGACGAGAGTTCAAAATGATGAAAGGAGGTGTGAAATGGATGATCGAAATGACAGAACGAGAGTTCGGAATGATAAAGGGATATGTCGAATGGATGAACGTTTACTTAGAAACGAGTGAGCGGATGATCAGAATGTGAGCAAAGTTCATAATGATAGAAAAGAGATGTATTAAATGGATGACGTTTTCCGAATAGATGCTTGGATAGAATAGTAGGTATACCCCTTAAGAGCTGAGATGGTGAAAGAAAAGTGCCAGAGCCCTTCTCAAAGTATGAAGTGGTATATCATGTCAGAAAGAATCTACGAAAAAATAGAGAAGAAGCTGTTTTGAGCGAGTCAATGGAGACAAGCAGTGTGAAATGAGTAGCCCAGGAAGGAGTAGAAAGAGTACAAAAATCCCACCTTTGCATAAGAATGAGTCCATGTACTGCTGGGAGCCAGTCCGCCCCTGCACTAGGACAGATCCGCCACTGCACTAGGACAAATCCGCCACTGCACTGGGACAGGTCCGCCACTGCACTAAGACAGGTCTGCCACTACACTAGGACAAATCCGCCACTGCACTGGGATAGATCCGCCACTAAACTAGGACAGATCCGCCACTGCACTAGGACAGATCCGCCACTGCACTGGGACAAATCCGCCACTGCACTAGGACAGATCCGCCACAGTGCAAGGACAGGTCCGCCACAGCACGAGGATAGGTTTGCTAAAGGATAAGGTTAAGTCCGCCAAAGGATAAGCTTAAGCTTGGTTTTTTGATGGGTGGCAAAGGCAAAGGACCCAAATTGTAGCAATCATAAAAAGACTTGGCCAAATCGATAATCACTAGTTTTTGCACAAGAAAGACAATTCAAGTAGCACAACCCTAAGATTAGTAGAGATGGGTATGGCCAACAAAGTCTTCTACTCTAGGATGAACATGGTTGCTAAGGAGTCCTCGATATACGCATGGTACGTGAGGCCCAAACCGTGAACACCAACCCGTTACAAGCATGAGTCAGGAACCTTAGCGAGATACTAAAGGCTCGGACCAACTCTTCACGTCATCCTGACGCTTCACCAATTACAACGTGGTTGGATTGAGGTACAACTTTCGCTCTCCCCCCTTTATATACCCCGCCGGTACACGTGGTTGGAATCGTCCCTTGGGGTGATGAAATCCCCAAGCAGGTCCCACTAAGAAAATGAAAAAGAGGGGTGACTCAAAGGACTTGGAAAGCTATGATTTCTCGTCACCCAGGATCGCCAAATGGCGCAAGGGGATTGGATACGTCAAATAGCCTTCCCAAACACGCCAAACAAGGTTTATTGACACCCTTTAATTAAACTATGTTCCTATTTTACCAAAAGACATTCATAAAAGACTTGAACTTTTTACCTTCTGGAGGATAGGTCCGCCACTCTGCAAGGACAGATCCGCTACTCTGTTAGGCCCAGTCCGCCACTGTAGGACAGATCCGCCACCGGAGGAAAAATCTACCACCCTGTCAGGACAGGTCCGCCACTACAGGACATATCCGCCACTGCTGGACAAATCCACCACTCTGTTAGGACCAATCCGCCACCTCTGGACAGATCCGCCACTCTGTCAGGACCAATCCGCCACTCTGCAACCTAAACTTTGAAAAATGCAAAAAATAGCAAACGTGAAGAAAATAGACCCGTTTGTGGGTCCCACCGGGCGTGCCAGAAATGTGATAGGTTGAATTAGGTGGTTAGAAAGCAAGCAACAAGTGAAAGAGTGCAAATAAACAACTTAAAACAACCTACACTTCAAGATTAGCCTAAGTTGGAAACAAAACAAGACAAAGCCACAAAATGGAACTTTATACCTTGCGTTGAGTCGATCCTTTGGTTGGCCCTTCGATCTTTGATGTGGCCATGTCCTTGGATGGCACAAGATGTGAGATGTGAGATGCAAATGATGCTTAGAAACATGAAAATAGCTAAGTGTTGGTTGAGAAATAAAACTGCAAGAGTTTGGCTAGCACAAATGATCTCCCTCAAAATGAGAGAAAAGAGGGGGTATTTATAGGATTTTTGGGAAATCCTAGGGGAAATGGACGGTTGAGATTGATCCACCAAATATCAAGATGTAGGGCTAAGGTGAGTTGAGAACTCACAAGCCCTCACATCTTGACATGTGGCATATGAGATAGCCCTAAAAGGTGAAGTGGACATGAGGTGGAAGGAGGACATGACATGGAGAGGGGTACAAAGTACCTTGGGATTGGACAAGATCTCCTCATAAAGGAGGTCCTTGTCCCCATGTGGGTGAGAGGACAAGTGGGGAATTAAAAATTCCTCAAATATCCTTATGGGGAGATGGGAAAGAATTTTAAATTCCAAAGGGTGCATTGGGGGATTAAAAGGTGAATTAAAAATTCACATGGGGAAGAGAGGAGCCTAGGATAAATAAAAAGGAATTAAAAATTCCTTGGGGAATGGGGAGAGTTGACTAAAGGGGGTGATTAGGATTGTGCAAGTACTTGATTAGATTAATTAATGAGGATTAGAAGAGGGTTAGATCTCACATGTGACTTGATGTGACAAGTCAAAGATCACATGGGAAAGAGTAATGAGGGATTAGAGGAGGGTTAGGTAGCTAAGAGAGGTTAGAGGCCAACTTGCAAAAGTTGGAGGATGTGACACATCCTAATCAAGGATTAGGCATGTGCCACCCTCCTCTTTTTGCATATCCCATCAGTTATAATTGATCTAAGATATCCTAAATGGTTCATTATACTCAAAACTTCCTCTAGTAGTTGCATTATTCCTTTATCAAGATGCATTCAAAACCCATTTTACAAAAGTGTCCAAAAGATGGCTATCCCCTTCATCTTATTTTTTTCAAAGTCCTTTTAGGGATTTGGGTCCTAGACAGACATTTGGACCAAAGTCCAAGTCCATTCCCAATCCCTGATTTCCCCTTCTAATTTCTCCTTATTTTCTCTTCTTGGTCCTTTTGAGGATTCAAGTCCTAAACAAACATTTAGACCAAGGTCCAAATCCATTCCCAATCCTTGATTTCTCTTTCTTCTTTCTCCCTTTTGAACCTTTGATAACTTCGGGCCTCAATCAAACTTTTATATCAAGGTCCAAGTCTATTCCAAGTTCTCGACTTCCTCCTTTCATCTTTCCTTCCTTCAATCTTGTCCTTTCAGAACTTTAGGTCCCAAACAAACTTTTGGATTTGTCCTAAAGTTCATTTTCTTCTTGAGTTCTTTCTTTCCCTTTTCTTCTTTGCTCACGTCATAATTTTAGGACCCAATCAAACATTTACACCTTTGGTCTAAATGTTTGTATCGTTTTTCATTCTCATTTCTACCCTTTCTTGTTCTCGTCAGAACTTTGAATCTTGAATGGACATTTGGGATTAGGCCCAAATGCCCAAGTTCATTCTCAACTTCCATCCCTTCTTCTTCTTTGATTCCTTTTGGACTTTCAAGAACCAATAGGATTTTTAGACTTTTGTCTAAAGGTCCAAATTCAAACTTTGGTTTCCCAAACCCACCTCCTTCCTTGTCAATATTTTAAACCTTTTATAGACTTTTAGACTTTTTCTCCTAAAGTCCAAATTTGTTTTGTTTTCCTAAACTTGATTCCTTCCTTTTCAGGATTTTAAATCATTTTCAAATATTTGGACTTTTTGTCCAAAAGTTAGAATCTGATTTTTGTTCCTAATTTTCCATGTGATTGTTGGGTAAGTGCACAAAGATGGTTCCCAAAAAGGGGACTTAAGTGGACAACTTTTTTCTAAAATCAAGAAATATTGACCTTGGACATGAAATTGAGGATAGTCACACTTAAAATTTTGAGATGGAACAAAAACAAGGATTGAAGTGCTCTGAGTCTACTTTCTAAACTAATAATTTATTTTGAAAATGGTTGAGATTAAGGGGTTCAAATGAGGGACGTACAAAAATTGGTGTTTTTTTTAGAAAAAACATAACATAGCAATTCTTGTACGAACCTTGTATGGTGAAATTTTTTTTAGTATTTTTAAAATCATTATGGTTAGAAGTTAGCTAACAGTATGTAGTTGATGCACAATTTTTTTGATAAATTTTTAATGAATATTTGATTTATTTACTAATTTTTGAAGTGGACATTTCCTGGAAAAAAAAAAGAATTTTGGTCGTGCTACCACTACAAATTTTGGAAACTAATTGAATTTAAAAAAAAAAATTGCAGAATGGAGTCTAGTTTCTAAAAATGTAATTTATTTGAAAATTTGATGAATGGTTAATTTATAACGAAAAAAACAACAAACACTGCTTTTTGCCAAAAAGAGACATACAAACAAAAGAAATTACGGATGAAAGGCTTAACATTTTTGGAAAGTGAAAAAAATTACATCATTGGATATTTAAGAGAGAACCTAACATTACCTAGATGTTTGATTTGTTTGATATTGAACCACGCACAATCTTGACGGTGAGCACGAACTTGATTATGTGAAAAATTGTAGAATTTGCAAAAAAATGTCTCTAGTCATTGGGAATGCCCTCTAAGCCTTTGGTTTGGTATTCCAAGTCAAATACCAATCCCAAGGCTCGGGGATTCCCAAA